>JAAEAF010004834.1:0-65839 GCA_011037195.1 Triatoma infestans
TCGATAGGTGTATTATAGATCTATTCAATTAATTCATCGCCATAATAAATTTTACAGGCATGGTGTGACCGCAGGTCGATAAGTGAGGATAACTCACAGGATTTATGTCCACGCACATTAATATATTGTTCAATTACAATTATTAGATTCCCCAACATGTGCTACTGCAGCTACTGGGCTAGTGTATATATGTGCTAACATGATAATTCCATTTTAGTAACTAGGATACCATCAAATTGGATCAACTGTGTAATCAAATCTTGTTTTGTAACAATGTTAAAAAAAAATGTTATAACAAAAATATTGGGACTGCCATCTCTTTCTACAGTGGGAAATGGTAGAAATACAATTACTCACTTTAAAGTTAAATTTATTTATTTATTGAGAAAGTATAATGATATAGCAATAATAAATTAGACACTGGATTTAAGAGATAAGATATATTATTAGCTAATGTCTGTTACTGTTATGTTGAAGATAATTTTATTTAATTAAATTATTAAAATATATCATTTTTTTATATCATTTATTTATTTTATTTATATTTTATAAATTATTATTAATTAGAAATAAAATTTTACTCAAAGCAGTTTGTAATTAAAGTCGTAAAAAAAATTTTCAAAACCTCCTCCTAATAACTGCACAGTATTTTAGCTGATCATAAACATTACTTCTGGCTATAGTATAACGACTATTATCTTTCATAAATTTAATAGTATAACATGCAAAAAAATCTAAAAAATTAACTTGGAGCAATTCTTTTGAAAGATATGTTCGTTAGGAGCAGTTATACAAAAATAGCTAATGAAACATCCACCTAGGAATGTAAAGATGGTGGAAAATAATTGCAGTGAGTGTTTCAAACGGTGAAGGCGATATATCTCCACTGAATGCAGCGGTCTTCAAGCCGCTGTGCTGCCGAGTGGCGCGAATCTCCTCACGACCGGCCATCGTTTTGCAGCAGAACACTTCCTGCACTTCATGTATCGAGATTCATCCATCGTGGACACCGCAGCTGACAACTCTGTTGATTAACAACTCTGTTTGGCCAACTTAGGGTTAGTCACTATTTCAGGGAACTTGACGCTTCTATGGATATCCCAGCTTAGCATCGTAAACAAGGTCAGTATCGAAGTGCCTGCAGAGATAATAGAAATGTACTTATTTGGCTTTATCTTATGAGGTGTAATGGTTGTAGGAGGAGATGTTGGTTGTAGATGTTGATAGATAAATAACACCTCAATATCGGTATAAGATATATAATTGATATATATGTATATGACTGACTGCCAAATACTGTATACTTTACACTCCAAGAACTGAACAGACAGACTGAATTCAAGTGTAAGAGTGTGAACAGAATATCTTTTCTTGACTCTGTCTCTCATATATATATCCAACTGGCCTCTCCTCTCCTCTCTCTCGAGAGGGGCTCTTCTCTCTGATGCGTGGTGGGGGTTCACTCGCTAGTGTGGATGAGTGGTGGGGGTTCACTACCCCTACAGAGGCAAATCTTAGCTCACCACACACTCGCATGCACTTTCAAACACATATACACACACGTACATTTTATACCTTTCAGACTATAGAAACAGATTGAAAAGCGTATAGCCACAATAGAACTTCCAGATCGTGTGAACTTGTCTGAAAAATTGTCTTATATCCCGCTACTTAACTTTAACCCAGCATTCCCACTACTGGCTACATTTACACAGCCCAATCTCCATCCTGAAGGTCCCATTCGGACATGGCATCATGGATCCTCTACTTAATCGGCCTCTCTTTTTCCTTCCAGGAGGAGATCAATTTAAACCTCTCTTAGGCCACCTTTCGTCATCTGTTCTTTGGCCGTATCATTGAAAAATCCTCCCTGTTATTTTTTTGCTATAGGCACCTCAACGCTTATTTCGCTAAGGACAATTTCATTTCTCCTTTTTTCTAACCTTGTCATTCGCATGCTTCTCCGGAGGAAATCCACATTTCCGGTCCTACATTATATCCTGTCTCTTTAAAAAAAAAAATGAGGAATTGTTTTTAAAGTCATATAAAAATAATCACACTACCATTTCTTGCTGAATAATTTTCAGTTTCTAATAGACAAATGTTTCAAACTTGGAAAATTTACTTCATATATTCGCGATTACCATTAATATTTAATTGACGAAGGAATAGTATAAAATAATGAAATATCTTTTAAGAGCTACTTGTTACTTTCTCTTACTCCTAGTAAGAGGAAGTATTGTAATCGTGTCAAATTTTCGATATCGAGTTTTCACCGGAAATATCCGTTTTGAGGTCCCCTGAGTCCAAAAAAGTGGTTTTTAGCAAATGGTCTGTGTGTGTGTGTGTGTGTGTGTGTGTGTGTATGTATGTATGTGAACAGCATAGCTCAAAAACGAAAAATCGTAGAAAGTTGAAACTTGATATTCCGTTTAGAGGTCACCATGGGATCTGACTGTACGTTATCTGTAAAAATTCCTCAACCGGAAGTACCACTTTACTAGTTGGATTTTTTACTTTTTTGCGATTTTCTCAAAAATGGCTCCGACGATTTTCTTTAAACTGAAACATCAACCACACATACAAAGAGCTACAACTTTTATAAGAAACATTTCTCCGGGAAAATGCATTGAAGGGCACTTTGGGGGGAAGGGTGGGGTTAGGTTTCCATCTAAAGTGCTATTTCAGTTTATTAGACAATTCTGCCATCTAAATAATGTTAATTAGAATTAAATATGTTGTTGAAATTCTGAGTTTGAAAAATATCGGATAACCGGAAGTGCTTTACTTTACCACTTTACTAAATGATTTATTCACTTTTGGCAATTTTCTCAAAAATGGCTTTGACGATTTTTTTGAAACTTCGTATATAAACTAAACATGCAAAGATCTACAACTTTTATCTAAAACATTTCTCTGGGAAATTTCTTTTAAGAGCACTTTTAGGGGAGGGGTGGGGTTAGATTTTCATCAAAGTGGTATCTAGTTCATTATACAATTCTATCATCCAAACATAATTAGTTAGAAATAAATAGATGGCTGAAATTCCGAGTTTCAAGAAAATTAGTAAACCGGAAGTGCGCTTTTACTGAACAGTTTTTTCAGTTTTCGACGAATTTCATTAAATTTGGTACACAAACTATAAAATTTGTCAATTATCATTTTGAGAACTGGAGTAAGAGAAAGTTGTGTGAGTGTTTCACACCAGATTTTTTTTTATTTGAATTGATTTTTACAACTGCATTATAATTTTAGAGCCTGAGGTTATAATTACCTAGATTTTTTTTTTAATCTTTTTTTTAATTTTTTTTTTGAGAAAAATGTTGCAAATAAAATGATACTTATACGTAGATTACAGAAACTCGTTGGAGTTAATTTTGAGGAGAAAATATCGCGAATTTTTGTAAAAAATTAAGTGATATCTCCTTGGTAATAACTTTGACTTAAACCGTTACAAAGGATTCCTGGTTATACCCCCAAACAAATGATCAGATTCGGACTTTCTACTATTTCCCGCATTAACTTATGCTGCTCATGCGCATACCCAGACAAGCACTTCACACAAATACAGATCGCTTCTCTAAAATCATATTTTCAATGATTTTTAAGGAGTCAGAAAATTATTTTCGGTGGGAAATCTAGTTCGAAAATTTGACATAATCCCAAAATATTTCATAAGTGCTAGAGGAAAGTGAAAATAATAATAAAAAAAAATCTAGCTGCACCATTAATTCGTGCTTGTGTATCATCATTATTGTTCGCCTTCCGCTGATGACTAATATAAAAAGTAAAATGGAATTGTATTAAAATAAATTTTAAATAAAAACTAATTATTTACTATAATAATTGTAATTAATTGTTTAACATGCTTTGACAGAACATCAATTAAGTCGTAAAAATGCCCTTTGTTTATACTAATCAGAGTTATAATTAACAGCATTCGAGCGATTCTATTGTACCAACCTCATAATTAGTTCATTGTTTACTTTAAGATATTTAATTTCATCCTTTCTTTTTTTTTTTTTTGTGTGGGGGGGGGGGGACATAAAAGTATCATCGTAAAGAAAGTAATAATCCTAGTATAATAATTACATATGAACTTCTATTTGAACCGACTGTTACTTTGAAATTCATTACTTTAACCTCCTTTATTATATCCATCTTCTTAAAAGAGGTTATCTTTTTTCAATCAAGTTTTACAGTCAATCCTTTATTCAAGAAAGTCTTTTAAAAAAAGATAATTTTACTTTTTCTTATTGTTGTAAGCGGAAGTATACCGATCGTGACAAATTATAGAAATTGGGTTTTTCACCCAAACCCAAACAGGGTGTGAACAAAATACCTCAAAAAGTGAATAGTCGCAGATTTATAATGGACTTTATATTTGATTTAGGTAATGCCACAGCACTTGACATGTTGGATTATCCGGATATACGACTTTAATAATTTTTGCAATATTTCGCTATTTTCTCCATAATGGATCCAACGATTTTCCCCAAACATCGTTTACTATCTAGATACAAAAATGTCTATCACTTTTATTTGAGACATTTTTCTATAAAAATCTATTTTTGGAGGGGAATCTTAAAAGAGCTGCACTAAGTGCTCCACTAGATTGCCACATCTCTTTGTTTGATGCAATACAAAGTATGTTTCCTCCACTTATATATTATTAAGATATATTACCTCGAATTACAACTTTGCCTCGAATTACACATTTGAAGAAAATCGTGTTACTGGGCGATTTTTACAAAATAGATTTATGATGTTTTTCTTTTAGAACTGTTCCAACAATTTCCTTTTTAGATTTATTACTTTTGTTTGTAAAATTTTAAAGGGAAATTTTATTTTAATAGTTTCCTGGGTTCAATTTAAACTGCCTTTATAAAGCTTTGCTAAGTAGTTGAGAAAAAGGACACTGTAGTGGAAGAAGAAATGCAAAAATAAATAGTTTTGAAAAATATTTTAAATGAAATAATTTTGGCAAAAATAATGTATTTTAGAGTGAGGTATTATAATTTTAGTGTCATTGTTGCTAAAGAGACAAAAGCACAGGAATCCGTTAAGGAAAATAACAATGCCACTTGGCCAACTGTTTTGTAAGAGAAAATTCCCCGTTAGAGAGGGCATTCCTTCAAGACAGTCTGCATTCTGCTTTCAAAGCCAGAACACTTGCTTCAGGAATCGGTCTCGTAAACTTAGTACCAGTGATAGAGATTTGCCTTTATTCTAGATAAACATCTGATTTATTAAGATACAGTTTGTTGTAAACACCGAAGCAGAACACTTGTGTTTCACTCTCTTAGCATCAGTTCATATTAATAAGTTAATAATCTCCCTGCAAATAACTTGTAGCTATTATTTTAATAGAATATATTTATTGTCAGCTGTGATGACTACTTTCTTATTACTGATACTTCTCTCTTAAACAAATATACTTACAAGCCCTTTTACAAAACCGCTCGTGCTACTACAAACATACAACAACATCACACCAAACACATTTCAGAGGCTAACTAAACAAGTATAATCCCCAATATGACGTAAGCAAGCTCAACTAAACGTTGAAGAAATCATTGCAAGTTTAAAGAAAATTTGGTTAAATTTGAATTAACCGTAATATTTTGCACAAACAGAAAGGCTTGTTGAAGGTTTCACACCTGATCTTTTTATTTAAATACACGATAAATACTGATAATGCAATTTCAACAAGAATAAAAATATATTCAGTTTTCAAAAAGATAAAAATCTACAAGATATATAAAATTAATTTTACTCTAAAATAACAAAAGATTGTTTAACATTTCACTTTAAGTAATTATTTTAGAAGACTAGTTGTCATTAATGTTAAAAGAGGGGCACTTAACTTTTTTTTTGATAATTTCAGAAAAAAAAAAATATTATTACGAACTAGTTGTATCAGTGACCTTAAAAATCTGAAAGATCGCTTCTTTCAGATAAGAAATTTTGTGATGATTGCATTATTTCTTCTTTGCTCAGCATGGGGTTACCATAGTGATGTGTACCTATTATTTTATAAAAAATAACAAATTCATAAAACAAACAGTTTTTGTTGACAGCTTATGTTGACAAGTCGTTAACTGTCCACAAATGCCAAATATAAAGTAAATCTTAATATCTTATTTTATTTTATCATCTTTTTTTTTTTTTTGTTGAAAGAAATGGAAATATCTCAATCTGAACCAGATGACGAACAGACTGTGTGCAGCTGTAAACTGAGCTCTTATTGAAATAATGATTTCTTTTCGTGAATAAATTTAATAACGCGAATTAGGAAATACAAATCTTAAGCATTACTGTAATGGCATAATAATGCCAGTCTAGAGCATGAGGAGCGCTCAAAAAAGCAATAAAAACTTTCCTTAAATCTTGACTTAAGCTACTAGCTCGAAAGTCAGAAGACTATTCTCGATAAATTCCTTGCATTTTAGCAAATTGACAAATCTCCTCTCAAGCATAACTGATTTTAAATAAGACGGTTTCGCTACATGCTCTTGTGAGGATTGGGAAAAGGTGAAACTGTTCCCGAAGGCAAACCAAACCAACTCCCGCTCACCTAAAAGAAACACTGGGAAAATCACTATCGTCCCTGCTAACCTCGACCACACGAAACCTTTCCTCAGCTCGTGAGTGCAGAGCAAGGTCTGCCGGGCTGACTCGCCATCCCGTGGTACCATTATGTAGAGAGAACAAGTCTCCTACTTAAAGGCCTAGAATGGTCACTGGCACGGCCTTGGACAGGCAAGCCTGTCCATAGAGCCTACGGTTTTGCAACACCCTCCTGACAAGGCTGGGTCTTTGTCTTGCCATTCAGATAAAGCCGGTAATCCGTACCCAAACGATTTTGCTACAGCTAAAAATTAAACTAATTATATTTAAAAAAAATTTTTTAAGACATTACAACTATCTTCTTCCTAGTAATCATAACCTAAACTTTCTGCCATCTCTTTCATTGGCTGATAAGTCTCGACTGGTCTTTCAGTTTACTTTGAAACTATTCTTTCTTTCACTTTTCTCTGTGTTGTTGAGGTGTTCTCAACTTTTTAGTTCTAAATTTTACATAAGTTTTCAAGTTGGATATGTTTTAAAGATTTTTTATTAGTTTTTATATTTTATATGCCTTGAAAAAGACAATATATTTGTCGAAACGTTGGTAAAAATTTAAGTTTTTTTTATTTTTGGTTAAAAAAGGACCGAAACTCAAAATCCTTTCCTTCATACAAGTAACGGTCGAGAAGAATCTTCCATAATTACTTTGAAACTATTTGACTTAAAGGTTAGATTTTCGATCTCCAGCATTCTCTTTTCGTTAGCACAGTTTTGCAGCTTACCGAGCCGTAGCAGGTTGAATACAAGGCAATCATCAGAAATCACACCCAATAGTTTATTGCTTAGAGAGCATGTTCACTCACACAGGCAATAATGAAGAATATTCATTTCTTAAATATGCTAGAGATGTTGTTCATCTCACTAATCTGGAAAAACTTTTCGAGTGGAAATGATTATCCTGTTGAGATTAAATCAAATCTCTTAGAAAGCCAGTAGAGTAACATTGCCTTACTAAGCAGTCCCACCACCGTCAAATCACCATCTCTCAGCAACACAAAAGATCCTCAACGGATATAAGGAGATGACAACTCTTTTACACATTAACTCGAAAACTTCATAATTTTCCGAAACACCTGAAAATGACTATAAGCTCAAATGATCATGCTCAAAAGCATATATTATTGTTCGAAAAATGCTTGAATTTCAATGGATTCCCAAAACGGGCAGCTATCTTATAGCTAATAAAAATAAAAAGTCTTTGAGGAATAAGCACGTTTGAAGGAAAAGTTGATGGTACAAAGAACAACGGCCATAGTTAAACAGTGTAGTAGTGTTTTTAGAATGTATCACAGGTTTACCGACTTTCAAGAAATTTAGCTGTTACCACTTTCATCAGACAGCGGTCTGAACTATCTCTGCAGAACTGGACTTGAAGACTTACTGATTTATGCAGGTACAATGGTGGCTAATGAAGGCCAAAGTTGAGATACTTTCTTTGGCTCAACAGATAGAGCTTTTTCATAGAAAATTCGCAAAAATATGGATCTTAAAATGGCTGATATTGATGAACCATGTTATGGGATAACAGAAAATTGTAGATTGAAAAAAGAAAATATAGAATGTTTATAAAGGTTTTTAAACGTTCGGTAAAACAGCTAATTTTCTTTTCCTAGATACCTCTACAGCTCACTGTTCGGTGATGGACAGTGTGTATCGAATGAACACTGAGATAGTGGTTGTGCACTGAGTAGGCTTCAGACGCCACTGATGCGAAAATATTGCAATCTTGACAAAGATTTTCACTGGAGATATATTATGTTTTGAGTTCTCTTGATTATGACCAAAAAAAATTGTTAATGAATGTATGGGACTGTGGGTATGTGTCAATGTGTTAGCCCGTCAACTCGAGGATATGCAAATCTAAAATACCGATTTTGATATAACACTACTTCTGATTCTAAGGTTCCGATCTCTAAGGTTTCAATCGGAAGAGTAATTTTATTGAAGTCTTTTCAGTTTTACTCGAAACGACTTCATCGATTTTTCCATAAAAGTCACTACCCCACCCCCATCCATAATGCTCACGACTTTTATTTAAAACATTTTTACCAGGTAAAAATTATTTCGGTATTTCGGGGGGAGGGGGGAGAGTTGCAACGTTAAGCTTTTCGTTAAAATGTCATTTCTGTATAATACATGATTTTGCCATCTGTATAATATAATATTAATGCTATATTAACAATGTTGCTAGAATTTTCCAAATTTTCGGAAAATCTGTTAATCCGAATTGCAATTTTAAAGAAAAGTTGTTCGGAGGTTTTGAAAGAATATTCATGAAAATGGTTTCTACGATTTTTTTTTTTTTAACATGGAAATGCTAACTCTGCAGACGTAATAAACCTCTCATTTTTACTTCAAACCTTTTTCCGGACAAATTGATTTTTTAAGGTTTCTTTGGAATCTATGACGTTATGTTTCAATGAAGGAATTTTGTTGATTTATGCACTGTATTTTTGGACTAAAATGTAATTATATTCTAGAAAATAAAATGTAGAATTATATTCTAGAACCTCATGCCTATATGAAGATAACTAACATGTACTGAATCAACATTACAATATTTTTGTTATGACGTCTTTGTATAAAAATGCTAACTTTCGAGGAAATTGGTTAATTTTTTTAATCATGTTTAATGCAATAACAGGAATTCGTTTGATTACTACACATTAGATTTTTTTCTATTTGTCTTCAAATCTGTGAAAATCTCTGAGTTTTATTCATAATACTGGCCAATCTAAATAGCAACAAAATTTTATCATCAAAGACATTTTCCGTGGTAGCCTGGTTTATTTTTTTTGGTCATCGACCGGTTTCGGGCGTTCGGCCATCTTCAGGATGCGTTTTATTCGGACAGTGTAACACATACTTGCACAGAGCAAATTCAGTTATACAATAATTGTTAAAGTAAATATTAGCTTTTATATTATAGATTTTTGATGTTAAATTGTAAAAAATTGTTAAGATATTTAGCCTCACTGGCTCCATAGTTGTTGTGGTGGTTGGTTCCGCAGAGCTGGAAAGCATCAGAGACATTTTTCGTGGTAGCCTGCTTCATTTTGTGGTCATGGATCGGTTTTGGGCGTTCGCCCATCTTCAGGATGCGTTTGTCAGACAGTGTAATAACACAGATTTGCACAGAGTAAATTCAGTTTACACACTCTTTCGGCCTTCATTAGCCACCCTTGTACCGACACAAATCAGTAAGTCTTCAATTCCAGTACTGCAGAAATAGTTCAGACCGCTGTCTGTTAAAAGAAGTAACAGCTAAATTTCTTGAAAGTCGGTAATTTCTTGAATAGTCGGCTTAACTATGGCCGTTCTTCTTTGTACCATCAGCTTCTCCTTCAAACGTGCTTATTCCCCAAAGACTTACTTCGTATTTTCATTAGCTATACGAAAGCTGAACGTTTTGGAAATCAAGTGAAATTCTGGCATTTTTCGTACTGAAGAGGGTATAAACTGAATTTGCTCTCTGCAAGTCTGTGTTATCACATTGTCTGACGTATTCGCTTCTTTTCTTGAAAAATTAAAAAAAAAATTCAATAAGGACATTGAACTTAAGAGAATAGAACATAATTTTTCCTTGGTCATTAATGAATGATGTTTGAGAAGATAATAACAGTATAATGGTTTTCTTTAAAAACAGAAATAAGACCAGGTAGTGTACACAGTTTTACTGTTAACTCTTTGATAAATGCTTCCAGTTTATCTTGTTTCTTCTTATCAAATAATTACCAACCGTCTAGGTCTAATTACTGTTTGTTCGGCAACGGTCGCTGTTAGAAAAGAAAAAAAAGGTTCGCTAAACACACTAGACTGGTTATTACATATTCCTTCTAGATAGATAACTTTATTCACCCACTAGGGTACTCTTAATAGTAATCATAAAATTAATTCATTTTATACTTTCATTATGATAATTACAGTTTGTAAAGTTTCGGAATTCCAACATGTATTCTTTCATTTTCGTACAATGTTCGTATTCCACAACTTATTACCTACCATCCTATGTTAGCATAAGGTGTGTTTAATTATTTTATTATGATTAAAAATTGTTGTTGTTGTGGCAACCAAATTCAATTAACTGGAATCTTTTTTACTGTTTTTCATCGATTGAGACTTTAATTCAAATTTGAAATGCATATTTTATAACTCCCTGCATGCGCTGTATATATAAATATATTTACATATATATATTGTAATATAATGTATTTATGTTTTATATATGAATATAGAGTGAACAGTATAACTAAAAAATGGAATATCGCAGATAGTTCAAACTTAATATTCTCTTTAAGCACTATTGACGTAATCTATCGATCATATTTTCTACAATATTACTCATCAGAACCGCAATACACCTTAGCTTTGCGGTCCACCCTCTAACCACTTAGCAACCCTGGCGCCTACAAAGACCATTACTTCGTTCTAAGCCACCTCTTTCCTTCTTGTCCAATCCATTATTCGCTTCCAAAAAGTTTCACGTACTCCTTCTTCCCATTATACATGAGGCTTTCTTCACGTTCTTCTACCTTCAAGGTTTGCCTCGTACCTCTTCTTTGTCAAGCGATTCACCTCCATTCTGAGGTGGTGGCCAAACCAAGTATTATTCATTTCTTTCACAACCTCTTCCACACACTTGACATCGGGACTAAACCGGTTACTGACTTTTCTACTCGTTTCCTTCTAATCCTTTCCCTCTAATCAGCGCAAAAAGCTGATATCCTCTACCTGAATCTGACTTCTCTGTACACTTATCGAGGACTCGCTCAAGTAGGCTAGAGTTCTGTCTACTCTATTTATAGTCGGCTGAGCTGTCTTTGTACTTTCCGAGACTCTTTTTTGTAAAAAAGCCTCTGTTGAGTGCTTGGAATAGTTTATCAATCGATCTAATTCATTCTCATATTACGGAATCTAGATGTCCATTCTCACTGAAATGAACACCTAGATACTTAAAACTCTTTGCAAGTTCTCACCTGGTATTGTTATGGATGTAGCTTACGGTTTCCTCACCTTCCCCAAATTTCTTTCGTATTTTATAAATTTTGTTTTCTCGGGATTTATCAAATATTGAACGTCTCTTATTCTGCTTTCAGTTTGTTTAAGTTAAGATGGAGGTTTCTGTCCAGATTGCAGGATTATCGACAAAACCGAACAAGGAACATTAACTTGCCTCGTGTATCAAAGACCCAGATGAAATTGCTTTAGATTATCTTTCCCTTTTCTAAGGGCTTTTCTAACGGGTCCAATACCAGATTGAAAATGAGAGAACTTAAGCTGCATCTTATCTAATTCCTAAGGTGAGCTCAAGTTCCAATTTTTTTAGAAAAAAAAATTTGAATAAAAATGATCTATTTCTGTCTCTACCAGCAGGTTGCAAAAATTGCTTTCCAAGAATTTGTCAAATCCCAAAGTACGAATTCTAACGCTACATGATTAAATAAACTTATTTCGCGTTAGTGAAAATGTATAATTGTAATGGTTTCTATTTTTATTAATAAAGATCAATAAAGTTTAGTTATAATGAACTAAAATTCAAAATCCGAAATCGTAATTACTTTGGCACCAATACTAAACATAATTTACTTTGTAATCAATTTCAAAAATTTGGTTCCGAAGATTTACGTATTTATAGTTTTATGTTTTCTGGGATATAAAGTAGACATTTCTGGTCTATCCATCATGTATCATTCTGATTTGTAATTACTGAAACTTCTAATTATTTATTTATAAGTTTATTTAAAACCCAGGGATCTGTCTTACATTGAGGAATTTTCTATTTTTCTAAAAATCTTTTGGAAAAGATAAGTTTGATAACAATTCAATTATTTCCCTAAGAACTGAACTGAAATTTTTAAAACACATTTTTATCTTGGTAATAAATAAAAAAACGATACTAATAATTTGTGTAATCGAAAAGATATTATTTACATTTGTAACTATAATACTCCCATTCATGAAATATTAGTGGAATTGAAATATTAGTGGAATTTTTAAATCCTGCACGAGCCAAGAAAGATGTTTAAATCATAGTTATATATTATACATATATAAATCTGAGGCTGTATACGTGTATGTTGTATTATACAAGTATTTTATGTGAATGATGAAACCCTCTACATTCAGAGATACGTAAGAAAACAATTGGATGGACGGAGAAAGATATAAGACTGAAAGAATAAGAATTTTGGTCGTTCGAAGCGGCGACATGAGACGAAAATTACAAGGTATGAAGGTCGGTCCGATTCGTGCCGGTCGGGTCGCCTTGCTACAGAGCTGCGCTAGTGTGTATGTGTTTGTTTGTTTCTGTGTATGTATGTGTTTGTGTGTGTGTTTTTGTTGTTGCTGATGATGTGTGTATGAGAGCGCGCGCAAGTGACTGTGGGAAGAGAGAGATGCTTCCCGCCCCCGCAACACCGAGTCCACGGCTTACTTTATTAACATATTATACACTCCGCTCACATACTATTAGCCCACCAGCCGACCATACCGTCACTAGCAAATAAAAAAAAAAAAAAAAAAATACTTATATACCTTCTTCGACTTGGCCTTTATATTATTTTAGTGCACCCACACTCTTTCATTCTATACGATACAACAAACTACTAATTCATTCACTTCTACAAATATGTAAATTTTTTTAAAATTTTACTTTTCTTTGTATAAATATAAATATATATGGCATTAAAATATAAAGAAAAGCCTGAAGGACGGAATTATTCGAGTTTTACAAATAAATAAAAGAAAACAAATATTTTGTAGTTTTAAAAAAATATTTTTACATCGTGTTCGATGATAGATTTTAACAAGAAAATTGATCAATGGGATATTCAGGGACAGCTTTAACATCAGTACAATATATGGTTCCACCAAATGCAATATAAGCTACCTATATGCAAAGCTTTGCTAGAAATCCAAATTTGATGAAACTTAGTCAACCGGAAGTTCTATTTTATAGGTTTTGGTAATTTTCGGAATTTAATGATTTGCTTCTAAATTTTTTATGTAAAACTCTTTTTTTTTTTTTTTTTTGGAAAACTTTATTTCAGAGGAGGTCTTCGAGAATTTGGATGTTAGTTTACAATGTTATACAGGTTTGATGAAAGCACTGTCTTCTGGGCTTACAATGTAATTATGTTCTACCTGTTTATACACATACAGAGAGAAACAACATATAAACCACCGCCAACATTATAAACTGCTGGACAAAATTATTGCATATAATTTCAAAATGTTTTCTCTCATGACACACATTTGTTTTTCTTTTGTTTTTTTTGGATTCATTTTGAACAAACTCTGACCCAATGGAGAAGAAGATAAAACCAATTTGTTTATGTTTTTATAACGAATAATCCGATCATAACTTGTAAACACAAATCATCCCAGTACGTCATTTCATTGCCTCTGAGTAATTACTCTCTCTTACAAAGTTTTCTTTAGTGTTTCTGGTATCAGTTTTTTTTAAGATTGATTTGATTTTTTAAAATATTAAATGTCTTGTGAAGGAAATTATTCTGAAGAAATAGCAGTTCGAGTGGTAACATTGCATGAAGAACGGGTTCAGCAGTCAATTATTGCTCAGAGAATAGGAATGAACCAATCCACTGTTTCAAGAATGTTACTGCGCTACAGGGAGACTGAGAGATACTCCTGAAGAGCTGCCACGGGCCATCCCAGAAGTACACCTCGGGCAGATGAGAGACTTATTCATCGGAACGTGTTAAGGAACAACAGGTTCGTCACCAGCAATCAATTACGTCACTGATCGCTAATGTCCGTAATCACCATATTTCAAGTAGGACAGTCAGAAGAAGGTTAAATGAAGCAAACTGGGCTTCCAGGATACACGCTACTGGCCCTCTTCCCACCAAAGCCCTTAGAGGCACCAGACTGCAATATTCACGAAAACATGTCAATTGGACAACAGAGGATTGGAGACATGTTTTAATCACAAATGAGTAAATCGAAATTCACCCTACATTCTCCAGATGGAAGGATGAGAGTTTGGAGCCTCAAGTTGAGAGATATACAGAGGCTAACATTTCTCCAAGCGTGGCTTTTGGTGGAGGCGGTGTTATGATTTGGGGAGGCATAAGTTTTGACGGACGTACAGACTTACATATCGTGGAAAATGGGATGCTAAATGCCCGGAAGTACCTTGCGACATGTTGTGCCAATTTCTGAAAGAGGTCGGTGATGATTTTCTATCAATGCAGGATAATGCCAGATGTCACACTGCTCGAGTTGTACTTGAATACTTACAGAATGTTGGAATTCGACATTTGGTTTCTTCACCGAGAAGTCCAGATCTAAATCAATAGAAAACCTTTGGGACACAATTGGAAGACGGCTCAGACTTCGCCTGATTGCCACTAGCACTCTCAGGGAGCTACGTACAGCAGTTATTAAACAATGGACTTTAGGTACTGTCTTAGAGTTCTGGAGCTTCCTGCTCATAGATTGCCAAGGATTTTTGCTCAGGAAATAGTTAAAAGAAAAACTTATTGGTTTGAGCATTGGATTAACTTGGCCCGCGGACACTCTTGTCACTTCGATTCCTCTGCTGACAACTTGAGTCTTTGGAAAAACCAGTTAGCAACCTTGTTAGATAAGATAAGATTGGTGCATCGGGAGGAGTCTGCGTTGTGCATAAGTGCGTCCTCGAGGTTTATTTACTATAAACAGCTAGATATGAGCTGTAAATTATTCTCCTTTGACCGCCAGTCCTCGTCATTGCATTTAAAAGAGATGAGGTGGTTATTTAAAATGAGGGGCGAATTATTATATTTAAATTGTACGCCTTGGGCGGATAAGGAGGAGATAAGAAAGAGATGTTCCTTATGTAACCTCAATACTACGGAGGATATTGTACATTTTTTAGCAGTTTGCCCTATTCTCGCAGAATTTCGTTTACGTTACCTAGGTGTACGTTTACTAACTTTGCACTCTTTGCAAGCCCTTCTTAATGCTTGTAACTGTAAGGGGCTTATTAATTTTGCTCGATCTGCCTGGCAGTATCGGCATCAGCTTGTGCAGGAATTTAACTTTTGACTTGTGTTTTTTTTATTAAAATATATATATAATTTATAATTTTTGTTTTGGTTTGTTTTCCATGGGATACTCGTTTTTGTTTCTTCAATTTTTCACTTAATTTGTTCTATTAATATTTCTTAGTAACCTTTTCATCATTAATTTTAATATTTTATAGTAATGTAAAGTTTCAGAATAGTTTTTACTTTTTCAGTATTTTGTATTTATGTATTTTTTATTTTATTTGCAGTACGAATATATATTTTTTTTTTTTTCTCATGTATTACAGTAAACAAGAAAATGTCTTTTATTAAAGGAATAGTATTTTTGATAAAATGTTTGTAACATCTTTCTCCGGCTGACGGATATAATTCCAAGCTGTAAATATTATGTATTAATCTTTCTGAATGTAAAATTTTTAAATAAAATATTATTATTATTATTATTAAACAATGGAATGAGATTTCTCAAGAGGTTATCCAAAATCTAATCACTTCAATGACAAGGAGACTTACTGCAGTTATCAGAGCAAGAGGAGGTATCACGAAATACTGTTTAGAAAAAAAAATGAAGAAGTCATAATAAATCAGAACCATTTTGATTTTGAATTTTACAGATCTTTTTATTTTCTGAGCTTTATTTTTTATTCTGTATAATAAAACCAGGTTTTTCTTAAATTTTTGGTAGTTGTTCTTTTTTTTTCCTTTGGATTAGAGTTCAACAACATGAATGAAAAAAAATATTATTTTCTTCTGAATTTTTTAATTAGGTTAACTGCATTAAGCGAAAATTGTGTGAGTAATATCAAATATTTTTTATTTTCTCTTACTCCTAAAAAAAAGGAAGTGAGAGAGGAAGTATTACGATCGTGTCAAATTTTCGAAATTAAGTTTCCACCGGAAATACATGTTTCCTGATTTCCTGAATACGAAAAAAAAAAATGTTTTTAGCAAATGACCTGCGCATAAGTGTAGACAAAATTACTCAAAAACCCGAAGAAACGTTGAAAGCATAAAATTGACATTTATGTTTTGTGTTTATGTTTTTTATTTATTTATTTATTTATTAAGCTTTAACGTATTACAAAAATACAATAAGCACGTCAACAAATTCAAGCTGTGATGTACAAAGAAACTGAGTTTACTTTAAATAAAATTTGCTCTTTATAATTAATGTAACTTACATATAACCAGGGATACTTAGTCTATACAAAATTCTGTAACCTTCCACTTGTATTCTAAATATTCAGTAACACTGTAGAAAGTTTTCTCTATCAGAAATCTTCTTACTACTTTTCTAAACTGTTTTTCTTCAATTTCTTGAATTTCATGCGGCAAGTTATTATATATTTTCCGAGACATTATAGTTGGAGACAAATCAGATTTTTTCAGTCTTTTAGCTGGAATGTGTAAGTTGTTTTTGCTTCTTATGCCATATTGATGGAAATCACTTCTGAAAACATTATTAGTATTATCTTTTATAGCCAATAAATTAGTGATAATAAACAAAGATGGCAAAGTTAGAAGAGAATGCTCTTTAAACAATGCTTTACAACTATCTCTATTATTTTTTCTAAACATGGTTCTTATTGCTTTTTTTGTAGCTTAAACACTAGATTACTATCAGAAGCTGCTCCCCATAGCAGTATACCGTAGCTCATTTTAGAATAAAACAACCCGTAATAGGCAGTTTTCAAAACCTCTACTGATACTTCATCTCTCAGCTTTCTGAGCATGTATACTACTTGTGCTAATTTACCGCACAGATTCTGCAAATGATGCCTCCATGTTAGACCCGAATCCAGCGTTATTCCAAGGAACTTCACTGGTAAGTCCTCATCTTTCATGGTTAAACTAAATACTTTTTTTATAGTTTTTTCTTCATTTAAAATGAGCTCATTTGCGTTTAACCATTCCTTCAAATTTCGCAGATCTATAGTGCATTTTGTCTCCACTTCGTTCAAGTCCTTGCCTCTCGATATAAGTGTGGTGTCATCGGCAAATAAAATAATATTCCCTGAGAAGATATCACCCATGTCGTTATAATAAATTAAGAACAGGAGCGGTCCAAGAATGGATCCTTGTGGAACTCCGTGTGTAACTTGTTTTGGGCTTGAAACTTCTTCTCCTTTACAAACATACTGTAGTCTGCCTGTCAGGTACAGATTGAAAAAATTCCATTCTTTGCCTGTAATGCCGTAATGGAGTAATTTCTCCATTAGTATTTTATGTGACACCATATCAAAGGCCTTACTTAGGTCACAGAAAATAGGTACACATACTTCCTTTCTTTCAAAGGCTTCATATATTTCTTCTATTAAAGCACAAATAGCATTTACTGTAGAGCATTTTCTTCTGTAGCCATATTGATGTTTGTTAAATAAATAGTTTCCTTCAAAATAATCGGTTAACTGTTTTGCAACTATACTCTCTATTATTTTAGATAGAACCGGAACAATAGCTATTGGACGAAAATTAGCAGCACAGTGTACGTCTCCCTTTTTAAAAACTGGCACTGTTTTAATGATCTTCAGAGAATCTGGAAATATTCCGGAATGTAAACAGTTGTTTATTAATTTTACTAAAGGCTTTATGAAACAATGTATATTTTTTTTAATAAAATCATTTGACAAACCATAGTGATCAGCACTCTTTTTACATTTCATTTTCCTTACTACTTCAAATATACATTTCTCGTCAACAGTTTTGAAAACAAATTGTGAGAGTACCTGTTGTTGTTGTACCAGATGAGATGTAGTCTGTGGCAGAGAATTCTTACTTATTTCAGGCATTAATAAATGTTAGTTAATAAATGTTTTTTTGCACCAATAAAAAAGAAGAAACTTTTGATACGACCTAGTAATTAAAATTAAGGTTCTTTATAATTTATTTTTTTTAAATTCCCTGGACTTCTTTGAAAAAAAAAAAAACTTTAATTTTTTGTATAACAAGTGAGATCGTTTTACCTTTGAGTTAATTTTTTTTTTTTTCACTCTCTCTCTGTGTCCATTATTAATTATGGAAGTACTTTATTGAAAATATTATTAATAAATTTTATATTGAGACAAATAAATTCAAATTGTTGAATTAATTATATGAAGTCATTAAAAAGTGATTCAATTAACTTTACAAAAAAGGGATTTATTCGAAGATCTGAATAGGAAGGGGGTATAAATTTTATTATTCTTTTCTGTACTTTTTCTTCTCTTACACTATCTCCCTCTCTCTCACTTTCATTCCGTCTTATCTTGTGCCAATAAAATGTACATTATTTTCTTTGATCATCCAGTTTCATTGTAACCTGACAATTGGATGCTGTAACCTGCGTACCAAGATAACAACTAGTAATCAAATTAAAATTTTTATTAGTCAAAGAAGTTTACTAGATTATTTTCTTTCTCATTTTTATTTCCAAAACAAAAAAAAAATAATTATATTCTTTGTCTTTCATTTTTTTTAATAACTAAAAAATGAACAGTATCTATAATTTAGTTATTGTTTATCAATTATTAATGCTACAATAATAATTTACTGACATTGTTTCTGCCTTTATTTAAATTGATTTAAACGAAAGAAAAAAAAAAGTGCATAGAAAGAAATCATCAAAAGAAAGTTAGTAAAAGATAATTTAAAAAAAGATAAAAAAAAAAAAAACACTTCAACTTCTTTTTGTAGAAATAGAACAAGATAGTTTCGATCAATAAATAGTTAATTCATCTGTTTCTACTAGCTATATAATTAAAAACCCAATGTAAAATTCCATTAACCGAGGTATAATACTATTTTATGATATGGAGAACATGGCCAATTATTTTGTTATTAACAGACTTCATTGATTTTTAAGAAGGCATTGTACTGAGTAATAATTAATCTGATTCAGTTCCACCGTTACTTGTTTAAATTCTCTTATCGCTAGTAAAAAGAACTCTACAACGAAAATGCATTTTGAAGTTCCTTGACTCCGAAAAAGTGTTGTTTTTTTGTTTTTGTTTTTTGTTGTTTTTTTTATTTAAGACTAAGGCACTTATTTGACATATTTTTCTGCGAAAATTCATTTTAGAGAATTCTGGAGGGGGCTGGAATGACCGTTAGGCTTTCCTCTAAAAGGATATTTCCGTATATTATGTAGAAAATATTCTATCATCCAATACTTTATTATCTATGACTTTGAAACTGCAGTAAAGATCGTGTGAGTGGTTCACATCAGATTTCTTTTGTTTTTTAATTCATACTATTTATTTTAAATATTCCAAGTGTAATGGAATCCGAATCATTAAAGATTCATAGCATCCGAAGAACGAGGAAGCACATATTAAATACATCAAAAGTTAGTTACTCCCCACCTAGGCAAGACTAGGAAGGGATAGTTCGATTCATATAGATAAAGTGACAGCAGACGCAGTTCAGAATAATTTACGACCAGTTTATATCCAGTCAGCACTCTATCTACTACGTTCTTATTAGTCAGCCAGTCTGCCTCTCTATATTTCTCTAGTTATGTAACTTCTATTTTACTGTAAAGTCTTTGCAGTTTGTGTTCTTTTCATTATACAGTGCACAACATATATTCTAGATTATTTTTCTAAAATCCATTCTCTCTAATTCTCTTTCCTTCTCTTTACTTCTATTATACAAGTGAGGAGTATGTAATTCAGTCTTCTTTAGACTGAGATGAATCACAGGCAATGAATTGTTCATTCAGACATATATATATCGGAGAATATATGTGATTTTTTTTTTTTTCATATTTCATCATTATTATTCATTATTATTGTTTATTATTATACATAAATTATAAAAACTCAAAAAATTACCACGAAAATTTATATTTTACAAATTAACGTTTGTAATTGGATCCAAAGAGAGGATCGTTAGCAGAGAAAGAGAGACAAAAATGACAGGACCAGTCTCTTGGACTAGAGTGGAAGAAATTACACATCTACAGAGACGGAAGATAGATATACAACAGAGTTCACTCGCCAGTCACAACGTGTCATTTACCTCACCCTTTACCACTCTACCATACTCTACCATTTTAGTGTAAAGTCCAGGCAATAAGTGTCACTTTTCACATAGTGTTCAACCATATGTAGTTTGTTCATTTAAACCAAACCATTTCTCTCCTTCATCAAACCCATTATACGTTCAAACCTGTTGACCTAGATTAATACAAGCCTTCCTCCCCCTTCCACCAATTGATTTCAGCCATATATGAATTTATAAAAATTCTATTTTGCGAACAAAGAAAGATGTAGTAATTGGATTAGAAGTAATAATTAATCGGCAATGAATATTAAGGTTGATAAATACTCATGTGTGTCCATATTCGAAGGAAAAACACACACTTCTGTTTCAACTTAACAGGCTTTATAAAATACCATCTGAACGTACTAAATATGTATACTTGAAAGAAAACATTAACTTCCGTGATGGAACTAATGACTTCGGATTACTGGAAAGTACGGAAACTAAAGAAATTGAACGTTTTATTAAAAAAAAAAAAAATTAATTTGCCATTAGTATGATATACGTAGATTGGAGTAGGTGTTGGCAGTCAAAAAACTAGGAAATTCTTTTTAAGCTTGAGTTAATATGCTTTATTTTTTTTTTTTTTTTTGTTCAAATTATTGGAAACTGAGATAACAAGAGGTCGCATTTTTCAAGACTGTTCAAGAACTATTTCGATTTATTGTATGTTATGTATTTCGATTTAAATATGATTATACTGTAAATGGGATTGCTTTGCATCCACAGCAAGCCTTTCAATTCTACCAAATTTGACATTTCAAATGATTAATGCTGAAGAAGTCTATTTATATATCTCCTAAACAAGTTATTGGTTGCAACGGCTGAGAAAAAAAAATCTAATTTTTCCTAAAGTATGCTGATGTGATCTCATGATGGAGAAGAAAATGATGGTCTTTCTTCTCTGAAATACTTTTCCATATAATATAAAAATCGTCAAACATCTTAAAACTCTGATTCTGTAGAATTTTAATAAATTTTTTAAATAACAGGAAATATGTGGTACATTATGAGAAATCCTACAAAACACTCAATTTATAGAGAAAGTGGTAACTACATTCATTAATATCATAAATTACTATATATTAAAATATATATATAAATTATTTAAATAAAAGTATGAGTTAGATAATATCTTTGTTTGTTTATATATTAAAATTAAAGTTGAACAAGTTTATAATTTTTTTTTTAACTTGATTAAGGTAACATGAGCCGTTAGTTATTTATTTACTTGCAGTATTTGTTGATTGTATAATTTATATATTATTTTATATTTAATATTAATAGAACTAATAACTGGTTTATGTTGTGTTATTTTAAAAATAGAACATACAGTTAATTAAATAGTCCGTTCTAGTGTATAATTTACTTGCACAAGGTTCTTCTACACACATACTTTGAACACATGTAAGAGAGAATTCAGTTCCATTCTTCCAATAATGGTTATTCAATTATTAATTTAAAGGAAGCAGAAGAAGAAGAAGAAGATAGAAAGAATGAAAAAATAAAGAAAACATCTGTTCTATTAATACACAAAAACGTGATGGGTGGTATTTGAAGGGATAAGAAGAACCTACACCACCTTATAGTCTTACGGGTAAACGTTTAGAGTGTAATTGAAAGTTACATGATGACCACTAGAGAGCTCTCTGTATACATACTGCAATACTAGACTTAAATTAAATGGATACCTCAACAAAACTTTACCAAAAAAAAACTGAATTTAATTTAACTGAAAAAACCAAATATCCTAATTTCATTTAAATTTGACCTAATTTCTATCTTCAACAATATTAGTTGCATAACTAACTTCAAATACCTATATACATTATGCAATGTATTAAAATCTAAATTGAAATTATAAGTTAATTCTATAGTGAGAGAGGGAGATAACTAATTTACTGATTAACTAAGAGATATTAGTTATTTACTCAATTGACCAGACGTTTCTGTTGAGTAATGTTCTGTTTTTGCACCATTTTATTCCGAATTTTTTCAATTTAAGCCAAACTCACAAAGACCTTACCTAACTCACCGGAAAATCAATTTTTCAAATAAAAGTTTATTGATGTTTTTGGTGTTTATTACGACCGCTGTATTCAATGTTGAAAATTGGATTTTGAGGTTCGGTCATACAAAAGAACTCTTTTTAAATTTCTACCGACATTTCGGCAAATTTATTGCCTTCTTCAAGGTCTGTACGAAGGTTTTAATACAATTCAATAAAAAATAGAAACAACATAAAATATGACCTTAAAATAAATATTTTCAGAATACAATTTTTTTTAAATAAACTATATAAATAAACTAAATAAAGAGTATGATATACATATAGCACATTTAAATTTATTTTAAACTATTGTTGTAGAACAGATCAATATTAAACTATCACAACTATTAAACTAAATCACAACTATTAAAAAATATGTGGCATATATAAGAGAAATATATTTAGGAAATAACTTAGGAAATGTACTTACAAAAATTTTCAGTTAGAATTCCAGTAGTAATTAATCTAGTTTAACCTGTGACATACCATCACCAAGTGTCACGGGCATTGGATGGGTCAAGGTTTATAAAGGGCTAGGAGAGCGGATGGGAAAACCGTGTCTTAGTCTGTATGTTGTTGTTTTGGAAATTCCAGGAGATTGTTATAACTGAGGGATAGGTTTTTGGTGTCTGTTCTAAAATTGATAGATAATATTTTTTTAATATGAATCATTTCCAATATATTTCTTTTTTTATTATTATTGTTGATGGAGAGAATTTTAGGTTTTCCATGTCAAATTCATGTTTGTATTGTATGCAATGTTTCGTTAGTGCTGTAGTCATGTCAGTCGGTTTTTTAGTTTTACAGTCGTATTTATGTTGGTACAGTCTATTTTTTAAATATTGAGATGTTTGTCCTATGTATGTAGCTGGGCATTGTAAACAATTTATTTTATAAATTATATCTGATAATAAAGTTGTGGGTGTGGGGTCTTTTAGTTTAGAAAAGAGTTTTTTTAGAGGATTGGAGTTTTTGTGGGCAATGGAAAGGTTAGATTTCTTGAAAATTTTAGCTATTTTTTTCTGATAGACCTTCTATGTATGGGATGGCGTAGAGGGAGTCAGGTTGATCACATTATCTGTGGATCGTTGATATAATATTTTTTGTATAATATTGAGAGGATACTAAATAAATACTCTTTATTTAGTTTATTTATATAGTTTATTTTAAAAAAATTTTATTCTGAAAATATTTATTTTAAGTTCATATTTTATGTTGTTTCTATTTTTTATTGATTTGTATTAATACCTTTGTATAGACCCTGAAATAGGCAATAAATTTGCCGAAACGTCGGTAGAAATTTAAAAAGAGTTCTTTTGTATGACCGAACCTCAAAATCCAATTTACAACATAAAAGTTTTAGTTAGTTATTTATATGTGAAGCTAGTAAGTAGTATGCTAAGTTTAAAGATAATCGTTGGAAAACCATTTTGTGAAAAAAAAATCGCGAAAAACTGGAGAAATTATTCAGAGAAGAAGTTGCGATTTCGGTTTTTTTGACGAAATCTTCGTGTCAGAAGAGGCATGGTTCATAAATAAAATATCAAATTTGAACTTACTGCGTTTTTTTGTTATTCAATATTTTGTTTACAAACACAGACCCAGACAAATCGCTAAAAACATTTTTCGTAGTCTCAAACTCAAAATGTATATTTGCGATGAAAACAATTTCGATAGTTTGATATGATCACCGTACTTCCTACTAAATCAGTAAGAAGAGAAAGTAAAAATACATCGTTAAACCCCCTTTAATATTCTAACTGAATATAGTTTTAGCATCATTATAAACAGGGAAAATTGATGAAAAGAAAACAGAAAATAAAGGTAAAAAGAAAACAAGTTGCCTGGAACAGTAAAGAAAAGCTCTCAGCATAGTAAGTACGGTCAGGTCTGAACAAGTTCTTTCCAACAGAGTAGTATGGAATTTCTGTAAACAATTCTCTTATATATTTGTATTTACCTTTAGTACGCTGGAATTTCTACTCACTATAGACTTAAACCATTTTCACAGTTCATAGCTTCCCCTATGGTGAAAGATACTGATAAAATTTTCTACTTAAATTTACAAAAAATATTATAGAATATCATAATAGAAAAGTTTAGTTATTAGTTAATACGTGTACCCAAGACTGTCAGAAGGAAATGTTACTGGTTCATATAATCTATAGATTTCCAGATAAATCCAAAATAAACTATTTATAAAAATTATTTCAGCTGATCTAGCCTAGGTGGGAACTGAACTGAAATATTCATGGATTATACCACCAGGCGTCCAGAAGTGTCTCTCCTTTCTGAGAAAAAGGGTCTTCCGTCCCTAACATATAGAATTAACATTATTTATTAGTTGTTTTTTTTTAGAAGTGACAGGATTTATAAAGCCTTTTTTCCTAAAATTTAAGAAAAATCTTATTTTTATGAGAATCTAGTAAGAGATGTAAATCGCAGTTAAATCTGTGTCATGTTTCTCTGGCAATCATCATTATTTGATCTTTATCTCCAGTGTTCTCTATGTGTTGTTAAAATTGCACAGAATTTTTGAAATAGTTCTCAAACAAATAAAAAATATATGAAGCCTCAAAAAAAAAAAAGCGATTAGCTTTAATTAGCTTTTACCATTTATAAAAATTAACATCTCGTTAACATGTTTAAAAACTGAATGAGGAAACTGAATAACTTGTGTTCGACATTTACATTAAAAATATAGCAACAATAAAACATAACTTTTTCTTATTACTGCAGTTAACAAAAATTGTAATTGACAAACATTATAGTTAGTATATCAAATTAATGAAATTTGTCGATGTTTTTATGGAAAAATTCACAAAAAATGTTCAGTAAAAACACACTTCTGGTTTACTAATTTTACTTGGAACTCGGAATTTTGGCAATCTATTTATTATAAATTAATTTTTTCTAGATGGTAATGTTATATAATCAACAAGAGGCAAACATAACCCTACATCTACCCCCAAAAGCCGGTATAAATGAGTTTACCCGGAGAAATTTTTCTAATACAAGATGTAGCTCTTTATGTGTGTAGTTCATATACTTAGTTTGAAGAAAATCGTTGGAGCCGTTTTAGAAAAATAGCAGAACATTGAAAAATACTTTTCAGTAAAAACGCACTTCCGGTCATCTGATTTTCTTCAAACTCGGAATTTCAACAACATATTTAATTCTAATTAGTATTATTTCGATGTTCGAATTGTGTAACAAATTGAAATAGCTAGAAATAGAAATAGCTGTAACTAAATAGAGGACATCCTAACCCCACCGCTCCCCCCAAAAGTGCCCTTAAATGCATTTAACAGGAGAAAAGTTTCAAATAATAATTCTAGATCGTTGTACGTATAGTTGATATTATAAGTTTTAAAAAAAATCGTTAAACCCATTTTTGAGAAAAGTGCAAAAAAAGGGAAAAAAACAACTAGTAAAGTCGTACTCCTGGTTGAGGAATTTTGACAGATAACTTAATCTCGGATCCCATGGTGATACCTAAACGGAATATCAAGTTTGAACTTTCAGTAAAAACGCACTTCCGGTCATCTGATTTTCTTCAAACTCGGAATTTCAACAACATATTTAATTCTAATTAGTATTGTTTCGATGTTCGAATTGTAATAAATTGAAATAGCTAGAAATAGAAATAGCTGTAACTAAATAGAGGACATCCTAACCCCACCGCTCCCCCAAATGCCGGTATTTTTTGACAGATAACTTAATCTCAGATCCCATGGTGATACCTAAACGGAATATCAAGTTTGAACTTTCAGTAAAAACGCACTTCCGGTCTGATTTTCTTCAAACTCGGAATTTCAACAACATAAACTGAAATAGCCGTTGATTTTCTTCAAAATTAGAAAAGTACATTTTTTTGTTTTTGCTACACATTTTTTGATATAAGGGACATCAAAACGGATAATTCCGGTGAGTGAAAAAACTCGATATCGAAAATTTGACACAATTACAATACTGAGGTAATATTATTAGGAGTAAGAGAAAGTAAAAAGTGACAAAAAGTATTTAGTGGGAAATTTTAAACTTACGCATGGTATACGCTTTACACACCATATTTCCTGGCAGGTGTGTGTGGTAAATGATACTATTTTCCTAAAGCGGCGATGCGTGTCAATAAATAGCTATTCATTTAATGTCGTGTGGTTAGGATGAGACATTGTCGTCATTTTTGTAATTTCTGCTTTTATCTGTTACTTTTCTTTTTCTTTTTTTTTTTTTTTTGCTCTGTAAAGTACTATAAATAAAGGTATTTGATAGTGTATAGTGCAAGTTTAAAAACGATTTTTATAGTGATATATATCAAATCGGGGGGGAAATAAGAATTCGAACATAAAAAGTACACAAATAGAAGTTATGTCGAATCTGTTGCAAAAAAGATTTTTATATCAGATGTGTTTCAAAGTTCTTTCCAAATGCCATATTTTTATCTTTAAGAAAAAAAATTAAATGTTCTAGGAAAAGATCCAAAAATTTGATCCTTGTTATGATGTTTTAAACAAAAATAGAATTCTAGAGTAGAACACACTTCTTTGAACGTCAAATATAAAATATTTGTTTAAACGAAGTTATACTCATGTTAACTGTTGATTGCATGTTTTTATTTTCTTATCATCATCACCTTTGTGGATGTGAAAAGGAGAGAGAATTTTGTGAGATTGGTTTTTAGAGAAATTAACCAAAATATAAGTTGAACTCTGTGTAATGAAGGAACACACAAACTGCAAGGAATTGACAAGTATATAGAAGTTAGGTAGCGAGAGGTAGATAGATGAGAAGGTTGCTGACTGGTTGTTGTTGTTCTTCTTCTTTCCTGGCACTACAGCCCTTGTAGGGCCTTGGCCTCCTTTACAATTTCCTGCCATTCCGATCTATCCTGGGCACTCCTTCTCCATCTCCTCACTCCTAAAGACCGTAAATCATCTTCCACATCCTCCATCCATCTTATTCTCGGTCTTCCTCTCTTTCTCGCTCCTCCAGGATGCCATCGTAGAGTCTCTTCACAATGCGGGCACTATCCATCCTTTCCAAGTGACCCAACCACTTCAGGCGTCCTTCTTTTATTGTACCTACCAAATCTGGTCTTTATGCAGCTCCTTCAGCTCTTGGTTGGTCCTGATTCTCCACCTGTCACCTTCCCTCATAGGTCCGAAAATTCTCCTCAGTATCTTTCTCTCCCATACACTGAGGGTATTTTCATCAGCCTTTGTCGGAGTCCACGATTCACTCCCGTACGTGACAATTAGCCTTAATACGGTCTTATATATAACGACCTTCCCTTTTATTGACAGTGCTTTATAGCATAAGACTTTCTGTAGAGCCCAGAAGCATCTATTTCCACTAGTAATACGAGCTTTTATTTCTTCAGACACTTCATTTTTGTTAGTAATGAGTACATGAATGTATACATACTGTATACATACAACAGTAATGAATACTAGGTAAATACTACCAATATATTTAAATCTACTCACCTCCTCAAAAGAATGCTTACCTAGGGTTGTAGTGCCAATGTTACTAGTCCCTCTTCTTGTTCCACGCATGTATTTTGCCTTAGCTTCATTGATTTCCAACCCTAGCTTCTTGGCAGCTCTTTCAAATTCTTCTAGGGCTCCTCCAAGAGCCGCCATTGTTCTCGCCGTGATAACCATGTCGTCGGCGTAAGCTAAATGTTGGCTCAACCTATTATAAATCCAGCCGCCAGGGTTTGTACGAATGTTTCGCACCGCTTTCTCTAGGGCCAAATTGAATAATAAGAGAGATAGTGGGTTCTCCTTGCCGTAGCCCTTGTGCTATATGGAAATGACTGCCCTTAATGCCATTTATTCGTACCATGCCCTTGGAATCTCGCATTGTACGGCCGGTGAGACAAATCACATTTTTTGGAAATCCCAGTTGCATCATCCACTGATACAATTCATCTCTTTTGATATTGTCGTAACCCTGTTTTAGGTCAATAAAGAGGTGATGTAAGGGCACATTGTATTCATAACACTTCTCCATCATAATTCTGATGGAGAAAATTTGGTCTATAGTAGATCGCGCTGCCCTGAATCCACACTGGTAGTCTCCTAACTCTTTCTCGATCCAGTAGGATAACCTTTTCATTAAAATTATAGAGAAGATTTTATACGCGGTCAAGAAGAGCTATACCACGATAGCTTCCGCAATCTTGCTGATCGCCTTTTTTAAAAATTGGAAATATAACGGCTGTTAACCACTTCAGGGATTTCTTCTTGCATCCATACATCCCAAATCAAGGCGTATATTTCTTTCCATAGCTCCTCTCTACCTTGCTTCAGGAGCTCAGCCTGGATTCCATCTTCCCCAGCAGCTTTATTATTCTTCAAAGCGGCAATCGTCTCAATTATCTCCTATAATTCAGGCGGTTCCTCTACTTGTCCTTCATCTGTTTCTGAGGCCTCGCATACATTCATAACCCCCTGTCCTGACAACACCCACTTCCGTTTACCTCTCTTACTTTAGCATTCAGTAGATTTTTAAAGTATTGGGTCCATCTGTTCTGTGTATCATTTTCATCGCCAAGCAGTACTCCGCTCTCATCCCGGCAGAAACTCATCCTGGGCTTGAATCCTGCTTTGAATACTCTAATACCTTTGTAGAATTTCCTATAGTTGTGGCCTTCAAAAGCTTCCTGTACCTCCTGCAACTTCTTTTTTTCCATTTCTAATTCTTTTTCCTGCATATTTTCTTCAGCTCAGGCGCCATGCTTATATCTGTTACAGCTCTCTCTAGTTTTTCTCTGCAGCATCTGCTTTCTTGCCTTATTTCTTTTTTCTACCGCCACCGCACATTCCTCATCGAACCAGTCATTTCTCGCCCTTTCTTTTTGCACACCTGCCACTGTTTTAGCATCCGTCTTTATTGTTTCTTTAATATGGTTTCATCTTTCTTGTATCCCCAACCTATTAGGGGCTTCTCGTTGCAGAGCTTCCTTCATTCTTTCCTTGTATATCCTTTTCTTTTCCTCATTCCTCATAGCTTCTAAATTGAGCTTTTCCTGTTCTTCGCCACTCTTCTATAGCCTCAATGATAGCCTTTGTTGATATTTTATTCTCATAAGGTAGTGATCGCTGTTACACTCAGCTCCCCTAAAAGATCTCACATCCATTACCCCTAATGCGTGTCGCGACTCTATCAGGAAATGATCAATTTGATCCCTAGTGACTCCATCTGGTGAGACCCAGGTTTCTTTATGGATATTCTTGTGTGGTGAATTATGTGCTCATAACACGCATATTTTTTTCTGTTGCGAAATCTATGGTTCTCTGCCCATTGCTGTTCGAGAGATCGTGTTTACTATACTATCCTATGACTGGAAAGAAAGCTTCTTCTCTCCCAACTTTTGTATTTAAATCCCCTAGGACAATCTTGATGTCATGTCTAAGGATGGCATCATAGGTTCTTTGTAGCTCCTCAAAAAATACATCTTTTTCTTCCTCTGTCTTTTCTTCAGTGGGTGCTGTACACTGATTAATGTAATATTAAAGAATTTCCCTCGTAATCGCACTGTGCACAATCTTTCATTAACTGCTTCAAAATTCATTATTGCATGTTTGAGGGTTTTCTTTATCATGAAGCCCGTTCCCAGCACATTTGCTTTATGACCGCTGTTAATAAGAATATACTCCTGCAGCTCCAACTACCTTCTCTTCTTTCCATCTTATTTCCTGTAAGGCTGCTATACATTGTATCGTTTTAATTCTCTCTCTAAAATTCTACTAGCACCCACCTCCAATATACTTCTGATATTCCATGTTCCAATTAATATTTGTTTTCCTTTAACTCGCCAAGGTCGTGCCCGTAAATCAGTCCGGTCTTTCTTTTCTTGTGGATTCGTAATCATGGTTAATTCGGTTATGTGGGTGATTGGCCCACAGTAACCTAGTTTGATGGAGTGGCTGCCTCCTTAAGGCTATCAAACTAGCCTATAGTGCTTAGAGGCGGTAGCTCTAAGCTATGTACTGTTTGTGACCTTGTCTGTAATGTAAGGTGTGTTTAGTGTAGTGACTGGTTGTTAACTGGTCGTAAATTGTTGTAAAAACTGTTCTAAAACTCTTCTTGGGCTAGTTCGGTTGTGTACGTACGAGATAGAGTCTCCCACCTTAGTCCGGACTAGGTAGCGAGACACTAGATTGATTCATTTTTGTGTTTCTCCGCTTTTCGGATCCTATTACATAATTTAAAAAAAAAAATTGGTGTGAAACACTCACTGGATTTCTCTTAATGCAATTTACATAGTTATAATTGAATAATTCTTATTAAATGTTTAATTGTCTTCAATGTTTATATCAGTGGAAGAATTTAAATTTAATAAAATGTTTAGGAAGCTTCCTCAGAACCCCTCTAAAATCAATATTCTCCGGAAAAAGTTACAAACAAAAGTGATATGACTGGATGTATAAGCTAACATGCCAAGTATAATGAATACCAAAGTGTCTTTATGGAGGAAACTGTTCAGTAAAGTCGCACTTCCGGTCAATTGATTTTCTTCAAATTCGAAACTTTGGCTACATATTTAAAACTAATTAATATTATATAGATGATAGAATCATATAATAAAATGAAATAGTATTTTGGAAGAAAGTATAACTCAGCCTCACCCAGGAAACCTCCTGGAATTTTTCCTTTCTTGGAAAAATTGTTTCGAATAAAAGTCATAGACAATATGCTGAAAGAAATTCGTTGAAGTTATTTTCGTGAAAATCTCAAGAAATTATAAATAAATAAAATCTATTTAGTAAAGTAGTATTTACATACGCTTGTGGAATTTTGTCAGATAACTTACTGTGAGTGGGGCCCCTATATAATAAATATTTATCTCAAGAACGAAAAGTTGCAGGATGCTCAAAACTTGGTATTCCATTTAAGTACCACTACCGCAACAGACACGAAGATTTCGGGGCAAAATCCATCAACCGGAAGTGCCACATTACTGAAAGTAGTTTTCAGTTTTCTGCTATTTTTTTCTAAAAAAACGCCATCAACAACTTCTTGAAACTTGTTATATCAACTACACATACAAACAGCTATAACTTTTATTTGAAACATTTCTCCGGAAAAATTCATTTAAGGGGACCTTTGAGGGTAGGGTGGGGTTAGATTTTCTTCTAATGTGCTATTTCAATTCAACAATGTGCCATACAATTCTGTCATATTAAATAATATAATTAGAACTATATAAGTTGCCAAAATTTCTAGATGAAGAAAATCAATTGACCGGAAGTCTCCATAAATATGCCGACGGTTTTAAACATTAATAAGAATAATTGTAAGTGTGAAGAAAATTTACCATTTCGCAATAAGAGATAGTCGTGTGAGTGTTTCACACCAGATTTTTTTTTCCTTACACATGGAATTTGCGACACCTAAGAATTAAGTTCAAATTGGACTTCAAGTTCAAACTTGGCTTAAAAAAATACTAAGAAATATTTCATTAAAGGAACAAAAATAAATTTCCAGAGGTGTAAATGTACCAGCCGAATGTCTGGCGACATACAAAACATACCTTCTTATAACATCTTTAGACTCGAAGGATATTAGAACATGTGTTTCTTATAATAAAAAAAGAAATACTTCCTGTTTTAGCAAGATGAAAGAGTGAAAATTATTGTTGATTATGGAGAGCATCATATTTTTATTGTTTACACCGTAATGGATATTTGTTTGATCGCCAAAATTCGTGTGATAGATTTCTCTAGTAGTTTTTATTAATATTGTATATTCCAGCGGACCAGCAGTGATATTAGTTGGGATCCTCCAGACAGCGGTGCCGACTGACATGTGTCACACATAAGGATGTATAATTTTTTTGTTTTATTTCTATCAACAGATGCAACATAGCAGATGACAAATTAAAGAGGCCAGCGGCCATACGTGATAAAGAAAGAATGATTGAAAGACAAAGACAGATATGCGTTTGTTTTTGTGCGTGTGTATGTATGGGATATTTGAATAGTGGATTGTATCTTCTAAGTGTGAGCAAGGCATTTTGGATAGTATGTAGTTAGTAAAACATACAAAGTACTCTTATGTATCATTGTAACAGATGAGAGGTAAAGAGATGGTAGTGAACTGGAAAGAGAGAGGCTGATATAGAGCGAGAGAGACTATTAGACAAAGAAAGGCTGCTAGCAAAGTCAACACGCAGGCCCAGGCCAGCAATTCTTGCAACGGTGTGCCTGTCCGTCCACACAATCCGGATGTATGTACTGGCGACCCACATACTACCATTATAACTGTCAAAATTATTTATACATCAGTTACACTGGCTATTGTAAATATCAAATCTGTTCAATTTTGGTCAGAAATTTGTGGCTAATAATAATTAATATTTCATCGTTACAATCTGCTTTATCTTTGCCATATTATTGAATCTCATTCACACTATAAATTACACTAAATTTATCAGTTGTCCTACGATCATTATCATTAATTTCTCATATGTACTTTGTTAACAGATAAAAGTGAGTTACTGATTTCCTACAAAATTTGATTTGCCTAAACAAATCTAGTGAATTTAAATTAAACAGAATGTTCTTTAACAGAAATTAAGAACATTAACCAATTAAGACAAATATCTATAACCATTTAAGACAAATATCTATAATGAAGCCAACTAACTATTGGCATTACACTCTCTACAACGCATTGCATTCTCTGACACGCCCATAGCAATGTATTGACAATCGGGCTACAACCATGACAGCCAATCTCTCTCATCTAACAAGCTTTCTCTAGCGTAAGAAAAAGTAAATATTATCTGACCATCTGAAAGGCTTATAGTCCAGTCACAAATTCTATCTTGTCAGTTTCCAATTTTACTTTAAAGAATTGCTACATTAACTTTGGGATAGCCGCACTACTAGCTCACTACTGTTAGAGCAAGCAAGAGCTCTAATTTGTCACATTACTCTTCAAGCAATTCGCGACATCAGCGCTATCAATCAACTTGATCATTCACTCTTCACTCGATCACACCCTCTAGTCGCTCTATACCGAATCAGTAAAATCGAAAATATATCAATTTATGAGTCTAGTGGCAGTTAGTGTGTTCATACATTTTTCATTCGCCATCAAAACCAACCTAACCACCTAACCCTTTCAATTACCGCGATTTTTTTTACAATCTCTTACAGTCGTAAGAGAACGTAGTATGCGACTGTATCAAATTTTGCAATCGGATTTTCATCAGAAATACACACTTTAAACACCCCTAGAGTAGAAAAGAAAGTGTTTACGCTCTGAGTTTTTGTAGTATGGTATATATGCGGGAAATTTAGACTTCATTATTATCTATCCAACAGCTAAGCTTTAGATCAATCCTCATATGCAAGCTGGGAATTTACTGAAGGGTACTTTTTTTCTTTGATGAATGTAATTGTTTTCTTGAAGAAGTGAGTAGTCTGTTTGAGATTCTTTGTAAAAGATTTTATTATAGTCTTGAAAATTTTAATGCACTGAAGACCATAACATTCCTGATGATGGCTGGCTTTAACAGGTGAAAGCTAGGGATTATCTGACGAAAACTCAAGCAGATTAATCACTTAAAAAAAAAAAAAAAATTTACATTCATGGACAAGTTAGTCCAAGATCCATCTCGGATATTCAAAACTGCAACCGGTAGACTTGACGACTTGATAGTTCTCGATAACAATGAAAGAGATCTTCAATTAAACATAAGTATTTTAAAGAAGAGACGCAGAAGATCAGTATGAGCACCAATCTGGAGAAGAACAAGGTGATGAAATTTGGGCAAAAAGCCCAGAAGAATAATCAGAGTTATAAAAAGTAACGGTGTGATTATAAAGCAGGTTGAAAGCTTTAAATTCCTGCGAGCACACTTCAACGAAAGCGGCTATATTGAAACCGAAATAAATGAAAGGAAGGATGCTGCAGGTAGGCTTTTTAACGCCTTTAGCAAGGGCTTTTTGAAAAGGCGAGAAGTGTCCAAACCGCAAAGTTGTCCGTAATAAATCGATGTTCTCACATACTTCTCTGAATGCTGGACTTAAACGACAAAAAATAGAAGTGGGATCGAGGCGATGGAAATAAGGTTCCTCAAAAAAATAAAGAGTTAAATAAGAAGAGATAGGCTAAGTGACTCGACCACCCACTCTTAATATAAGAACCACCCAGTCTAATATATAATACAAAGACCGCTTGCAAAAGAGCACAAGGCAAGCCTAGAAGGACACGGTACAAGTGATTAAGGAAGACTTCCAATGAAGAACGATGGATTGGTGCAGGAGAAGGGAAATCGAGCCAGTAAAGGGACATAGAGAAATGATTGTGCATGCAGGTTTCCCACATCGCATCGGAGATAGAATGGGATTTAATTACGATGATGATGTTGATGACAAAATAGTCCCAAAATAAAACAAGGAACTTCTATTAGTTTCTGGCAATTTCCTCGAAAATATCCTCAATTTTCTTTAAAACTTATCCTAAATGTAAATACATATTATTCTAAATGTAAATATATAAAATGTAAATATGTAAATTATTTTAATTCGAACATCTCAATTTTTTTATTGATAAAATTATATTATATTTTTAATTAATCCATAAATTAGTAAGATAATCTTTATTTAAAACGGAGTTGCTCATCGCAAATAAATCAAAGAGACAGTCACAAAAATGTTAATCAAAATGAAATCAACACACAAAAAGTGTTAGAAAGAATATTTATTATATCAATTAATTATTTACAAGTAAAACCCAAGGAAGTAAAGTTATAATAAAAAAATAAAAAAATAAGTAAAAAGATTATCTAATATACGATTAATTACTGAATCGATGACAATGATTAACATTTATGTTAATATTGTGTATTGTATTCATTAGAAACGGATGATCAATCAATATTACATACCTATATATATATATATATATATAAAGAATACAAACATATAACTCATGTGTGTGTGTGTGTGTGTGTGTGTGACGTGTGTGAGTGTGTGTGGTTTGTTTGGCCCACACCTATTATATTTTTATTGTTATTTTAAAAATTATATACATATATAAACAGAAACAAAATAAAAATAAAAAACGAAACAGTAACTTGCCTACTCTATTGTTCTTATCTATTTATATATTAAGACTATAGGAAATAAGTTTTAAATTAAGATGCCAACACTGTCGCATACCACCTTCATTTCACTTTTCTATTGTTAGATTTGACACTTTACAGACATACAAACAAAAATAAATATAAATAAACTCAATTTTTAAGGATAACAATTCTTCTCTATTTATACGGGTGCAAGATGAATGTTTATACGTATTTAGAATATTTTAACAAAATACTTTAATGTTAAAAATATGTTTTAAGATGCAGTCTGACTGTATAGAGACAATTAAGGAAGCTGGATATGAATCAGTTTTAAAAACTTACTTACACACCCAACTTATATACTTCTTTTTCTAGCATTTATTATTATTCATATTGTGTTTCAGGCACAAGCGTTGAAATATTACTATAATATATTATAGAAGACAATAAATATTTAATATTATTCAACAAACTGTGAGGAAGTCTGTTTAAATTCACTACAACATCGATTTTTATGATGATTGCAGTAGTCTCTAAAAATGTTTATCAATGGAAACTGATGAATTTTAAATAAAGTACAGAACTGAAATGACTAATATGAGTTTCTGTTGTGGTGGTTGGTTCCGCAGAGCTAGAAAGCATCAGAGACATTTTCCGTGGTAGCCTGCTTCATTTTGTGGTCATCGACCGGTTTCGGGCGTTCGCCCATCTTCAGGATGCGTTTTCAGACAGTGTGACTGAAGTATCCCTGTGCGAGTCTGTGTTGTCACACTGTCTGAAAAACGCATCCTGAAGATGGGCGAACGCCCGAAACCGGTCGATGACCACAAAATGAAGCAGGCTACCACGGAAAATGTCTCTGATAATATGAGTTTCCATAGTCAAATCTATGCGGGCTTACGGATTGGATCTGTTGGATTCAACCAAACCTACAGATGTTACAAACAATATTCCGACATTCTATCAACTCTGACAGATCATCAAGGCTTTTTACTATCATCAAGGAATGATGGCTTCAATTTAGCAGAGAAGCTATTTTAACTTTTGCAGTTCAATAAATATCCATAGTAGGTTTCATCTAAGCTGCAACAAATCACAAGTTAAGAACCAGATAAAAAAAAAATTGGCTGGTTTCAGAAAGATTTTATTGAATAAAAATATTGTTGTTATTTGTGTTTAGAAATGGTTGGGTTAAGAATTAATCTGCTAGATAAAGAGGACTTTATTCCATATTTGGTTTCTAATAAATAAAAAAAAAGCCTTAGACCAATAAAGATAAGTTGAATGAGTCAAAGGTAACTTCATTGGTCAGAATAGTACAACGAGATAATCAGGTAATGGAAATAATTTAGGTTTAGGTGAATTTAGGTGTTTAATATGCCGAATAAGAAGCAGAACTCGCCTTCCTAGAGCCTACCAACCCTTTTCTTCTCTCAATGTGAGGTTGGCTAGTCGGGGGGATCTTGAAGTATCCCTAAACTAACAACAGGTATCGTATTTGCTTGATTGCAAGATAAGCAGTTCTGGAAAACATTAGATATTTATTTAATACTTGTTTGACTGCTTCATTTTATGGCCATCTACCGGTGACTTCATTTTGTGGCCATCTACTGATTGATATCATCAGTGAAAAAAAAAGTACTCCAAAGACGCACTTCCGGTCAACCATTTTTCTTTAAACTTGGAATTTTGACAACTCGTTTAATTCTTATTAATATGTATATATATATATACATATTAATAAGAATAATAAATATATATATATGTAATAGAATTGTAATAATACATAGAAATGGCACTTTAAAGGGGTTTAATTTCATCCCTCAATCAACACTTTAATAAAAAAGTACTTTTCAATTAAAATGTTTAAATAAAACATTTAACACTTTTTTATGTGTGTTTGATTTGAAAATCCCAATTTTTTTAAAAAACAACAAGAATTCATCAATGAATTGCTTGTGTAGTAGGAGTTTTTCTCAAAGTGGCCATTATGACCCGTTACCAGGATGTAACTTATGAAAGGTGCTCTGTATCTTTCTAAGATTGAACAGTGATATTAACAAGTGTGTAAAATCTTGAATTCCTTCATTACAAGGGCATGTTGGAGATTCTAAATACACTTATTTAAATACTGTCGGCATGGGTCATGTCCTGACAATATATGAGTCAGATGGTAGTCCATTTCTAATTCTATTTTCCTTCTATCATTAATGTCAGGAAAGAATTTCTTTGTTGTTCTCCCTTTTTCAGTGTGTTGCCATCTCATTTCCCAATCAGTTTCACTTTCAGCCTTTAAAATACTTTTAAAATAAGTGTTTGGATATTTAGTGTAGGAATATTTCGGACTTGTATCTTGCGCCGCTCTTTTTGCTAGATTTTGCTAATTCTTCATTCTTCATATGTCCTGCGTGTGCTTTGATCAACTCTATGTTAACTATCTGGCCTTTTTGTTCTAATTGAGTGATCTAATCGCGAATGTCTTCTATTAATGGAGAGTGTATTCTGCTGTTTTTTTTATTTTGTCTATTGTTATTTGGGTATCTGTGAAAATATTTATATTTTGAATAAATTCACTAGGATTGAAATAAATCCATTCCAAGCCTTTAGCTAACGCAAGAGCTTCCGCTTCGATTGTTCGAACACAGAGGATGAAAAAATGTTGTATGTGTGTTTATGTGTATGTAAGTGTGTGTGTGTGTGTGTGTGTGTGAACAGCATGGTCACAGAAAGTTCAAACTTCACATTCCGTTTAGGTATCATCAAAATTTCTCAACCGGAAATACCACTTCATTCAATAATTTTTGCAATTTTTCTAAAAAAAAAAAGTGGCCCCCAATTTTCTTTAAACTTCATATATCAATTACACATACTAAGAGCTTCAATTTTTATTTGCAACATTTCTCTGGGAAAATTCATTTAAAGCGGCTTTTTTGGGGGAAACGTGAGGTTTCTTGTTTACTTATAAGGTGCTATTTCCGTTTAATTATACAATTCTATCATGTAAAAAATATTAATTAGAATTAAAAATGTTGCTATAATTCGTAGTTTGAAAAAAAAAATAGGTTGACCGAAAGTGGTTTTTTTTTTTTTGTTTTTTTACAGTTTTTTGCAGTTTTCTGTGTATCTCCATAAAAACACAAACGGATTTCTTTAAATTTGATATACTAACTATGAATATGGAGACCTATAAGTTTCATTTGAAGCTTTTTTCCGAAAAAGTTCATTTAATGAAGTTTAAGTGGAGTGGAAGAAGTTATGCTTACCTCAAACAGGTCATTTTATTAAATTTAGATTCTCCATTGATATAAACTTGGAGACAAGTAGAAATTATAAGTTTGAAAAACTAGTCAATTGTATAATTCTGTACACTGCAATCAGAGAAAGGCGTGTGAGTGATTCACATCAGAACTTTTTTTATTAAGTTTTGCATCTCAAACTCACTGCCACTCATACTATTCTCTAAAAAACTACATTTTCGTTCTCAAAACTATTGAAACTTGTATTTCCGGTTTAAACTCCATTTCACATATTTCACACGCAATAATTTTTTTTCTCTTACTCAAATAGTATATATATTTTTCTCTGAATTTATTTTGAATAAATCGTACAATACTGAAAAGAAATACGATGAGACAGTTCCAATATCTTGGATTTCTATTAAGATATTGAAACACCATTTAGCATTCCACTCGCTCTTCTCACATCAGTTATAAACCGACATGTTGACACCCACCGCTTATAACATATGGAAGTTTGAGTGCAATATTGAATTCTTCTCTCATATATTGAAAATTTTTCTTCATTGTTCGAATATATATTTTTTTTTTTTTAAATTCTTTATCATCAAATTTATTTAGTTTTAATTGTACGTGAACGGATCACATTTCAGCGATTATCTGTTCAAGCTGAAGAGCAAATAGAGGCCTATTTGTTTTTTTGTTTTTTTTTTTTAACCTAAACTTATGCAAATATTTAATTCACTCTCTACTTAAGTTAAAGACCACAACGTTTACCACAATTACTATTTAGTGTTTTCACGCGTACCAGTTTCGGGATGTTCTCTCATCATCAGAGTGGTCTTATCAAAGGTATGAAATTTTGTATGTGCGCATACAAATATCTGAAAATGCACTAAATGTGTAAAAATGCACTAAAAAACAATAAGAACAAGTTGATGATGAAGATCGATCAGTGGACTCAGCCGCTATTTAACGCCAATTTAAAAATAAGCCTCAGAGACATTTTACGGGGTAGGCCTGCTTCATTTTGTGGTCATCGACCGGTTTCGGGCGTTCGCCCATCTTCAGGATGCGTTTTTCAGACAGTGTGACAACACAGACTTGCACAGAGCAAATTTTGTTTACACACTGACTGGGTTTTTAACTGTATTAAAACTAAATTATGTGTTTAATACTTTATAAAAGTACTATTATATACTATATACTATACTATATATACTATATACTATTATAAAATATAAAGTTTAGTTTTTATACAGTTTAGTTTTAATACAGTTAAAAACACCAGTCAGTGTGTAAACAAAATTTGCTCTGTGCAAGTCTGTGTTGTCACACTGTCGTCTGAAAAACGCATCCTGAAGATGGGCGAACGCCCGAAACCGGTCGATGACCACAAAATGAAGCAGGCTACCACGGAAAATGTCTCTGATGCTTTCCAGCTCTGCGGAACCAACCATGTCCGCAACAATAAAAATAAGCCTTTTGCCTTTTTTGAGGAGAAGACGCCAAAATATTTAGAAATCTATTTTGTAGAATTTGACTCAAATGTGGAATTTCAGTAATGCGTTATTAAACGCGTTGATATTTGTGGAGCACCCTGGATTGAAGCAGTACTTCTGCTGAAGTAGTTTAATAAGATACAAAGTTTCGTGACTTTGTTATTAGTATAGATGTAGAGTCGAAGCTGAAATAGGGTTCAATATTATGAATAACTTAAATTATTTGGAAAGAAATGGTCTTTTAATGAGATAACAAATCACTAATTAGAAAATATTTAATGGGGAATTGGTTGAGAGAAGGGCATCATTTAGCAAGTGACAAAAAAGTAAAAGTTCCGATTACCACTTGCATAAAACAAACTAAGATTTGGAAACTTTTAGGTTAGATTTATGGTTTTATAATATTATAATCACAATATGACATGTAAACATTACAAATAAATACAAAAATAAAGTTACTTTTCTTTGTAATTAAGTAACCGAAGATGTTTTTACAATACAGTTAACTTGGTAAGTTTTTTATTAATAATAACAAGCTTAAATTTTGGCTAAGTGGGTAATTGTAGCGGATGTTAAATATTTTGAATATTATCTAATAACAATAGTATCTTGATTACTGATTGATAAAGAGGAGGCAAGCCTTGCGCCGCCATGACCTACACCAAGAGGTTTTTTGTGGATCCCCTATAGTTGCAGCACATCCTTCAGCTTCGCCATTTTAACCAGGCCTAGCAAAGTTGAAACCGGCTCCATCATGAAGCCCATGGCTTTCGGATTGCAAAGTTACCAGTTGAAGAAACCTTGTCCTCATAAGGCCGGCACATTCACAGAGGATGTGTACCGATGTGCTTCTTCCTCGGCCTTGCATAAGCGGCATAGCACGTCATCTGCAAGTGGTAGTTGGTGCATCAGCTTACAACGCTCCGTAACAATAATATCTTACACCTAATAACAATAGTATTAATCTAGTTCAGAATTACAAAACAGTTCTCCAAATAACATAAGGTAATCATAATTCAATCCCTATTGATACAACAGCTCAATAGAGCCAATGCCTGTTAATTGTCGGTAGGATTCGAACGGTTAACATGTCACTACTCTCATTCCCGTGAACGCGACCTTTTTTAAGAAGTGGGCTTGTAACTTCCCATTCATATCATGATTCTAGATCAGTACCGTTGATGCCCCTTTAAGAAATCGGAAGAGGTTTTATAAATTCCAGAACTTAGTATACTGTTAGTTTAGTCAGTTAAGTGGGAAATAAAAATTCATAGCCTGTTGCAATCATTTTTAAACTTCCAAACCTTGTGTAAGCGAATGGTTCTGCTCCAACTTCTATCTATCCATGGATTAGAAACGCTGATTTATATACTTCAATTATATATACAAAAGGAAACAAATATTATTTAACGAATTGATAATGAACTGCGTTACATAGGAAATTATAAAAGACCTGTTTGTGTTGGCCGTTATATCTGGAAATAAACAGGCCGCCACACTCACTACTTAAACAGTGTTAAAATTAGGTCATATAAATACTTCCTAGAGAGAGCGAAAGTATAAACAAGACGTGGGTGAACTTACGTGATAAGTCAAACATTGCAGTGATAGATTTTGTTTAAAACTGTTTCTTTTTTTCTAAACAGATCTAGATCTAGGGGATCGAATTGGATTGAAACTTTAGTAATGTAGAAAGAAATTAATTATATTAATATTTATTTAAACCAAAATATTATAGTAGTTTAATAAAATATTTTCTGATATATATATAGTTGAAGGATAGATTATACTAATTATGCAATACAACTCTATAGAAGTAAGGAATATATTACACTAATTCTGTAGGGAAGATATATCAAAGATTTATGTGGGAAGTGTTGAAGTAGAACGTGACCTGTTTGGACACCTCGCAATATGGGCACTCTATATGTATGTTTCTCTCTTTTACCGTCCCCCCCTGCGCCTCTTTCACCAACCAGTGGCTTTGACGTCATAAGATATTAGTGCAGGTTTGGACCTTACTCTGCTTTAATTTACCAAGTATCTACTCAATTATTTATGCGAGTAGATTTTAAAAAGGTCATATATGTATATCTCAGTGGTCAAAAAATGTAAATGGATCTTTCTCTAAAACAGATTTAGTCATTTCTAACGCAAGATTAGAAAATCATTTTCTGTTAAGAGCAATATGAATAGTTAGAAGGAAGCGAGTTCTGTGAATTTTGTAATAAGTCCAATTATTATTGAAACTGGATGCCTATTGGCTTGGGACCTAAACCTATATGACTTTTATTCCCCCCGTTTCGTCCCCAATTCATCCCCCTATTAATCTCCCCCGGTAGACTACCGGTCAATCTGAATATCCCAAGACATCCTTCAACTCCAACTCTCCCAGGCAATCCCGGGAGACTGGTGCCCTCTAAAGTCCAATTAGAACAAAAATGTGTTCCCTTATTTTGCAATAGGTCCAGTTTTTAGTAATAAATTAGTGATTGTGTCAACAATTTAGAGCACAAAATTAAGCTTTCGTGTCCAGGGCGGATGCTTGCTGCTTTGGAATAACAGATTTCCAGAGAACTGAAAACTGTTCTTGGAATGTACAACTTAGAGTCTGTCCGCAATTTCAGTTTTTGATCGTACAAATGTTTTATAGTTATCGCCCATCACTACAAGAATTGGTTTAATGCACAGAGTTTAACATTTACTCGCAGAGTGAAACTGTTGTTTTGTGTACATTTGGTTCCCCCTAGGAATTTCCTAAACTCATATGCAACAATCACGAATCTTTCTTTGATGATTTGAAGGATTAGCTAAATTTAGTGGTTTAATCCTATCTCACTCTTTTGTATTACCCTTAAAAGCACACAATCGCAAAAGTTCAATCTGAAGTCTTAGGAGCTAAATGCTGAATAATGAATGACTATGGGACCTATGTAAAAATGTTATTTTATTTTAAAGAGTCTAGTGGATCATTTCGAATCAGAAAACGATCTCCTCTGGAAAAAAAAGAAATTTCAGACTTATTCCAAAAAAGTGAAAATAATTGTTTGTATTTAAAACGAACGCATCCACCTGGAGGTGTGTTTGTCACTTTAATGAATTGATTGCAGTACTTATTCTTCGCATATTTCATGAACATCCAGGAGCTACTAAAGACGAACGCACAAAAGATATCCAAGATCTCATATGATATTTCGTAAAGACGAGAGTCTAGGATGGAGTGCGGGACTGGAGCGGGAGTATACGGAATGAGCCCAGAGGTACTCATTGAGAGGCCGTTGGGCAGGTATTCCACTATATTCCAGGCTGAAGTGTTTGCTATTAAGGTCTGTGCCGAGGAGAATCTGCGTAGAGCCCCAAGGGGCAAGGTCATACGCATTTGCTCGGACAGTCAGGCTGCACTGAAAGCCTTAGAAGCTCACAGAACTACCTCATCCCTGGTTAAGGAATGTCGAGAGGCATTGTCGAGACTCTCCAGGCACAACAAGGTGCAGCTGTTGTGGGTGCCTGGACATGCAGGGGTTGAGGGTAATGAGACAGCTGATCAACTGGCCAGGAACGGGGCTAACACTCCGTTCATTGGTCCAGAGCCGGTCCTGGGAATAACTGGCGGAGCAATTCGTGCCGCGAGTAGAGAGTGGGGTCGCAGTAAGCATGAAGAGCTCTGGAGGAGAAGCCCGGGTGCTACACACAGTAAAAGGATGATGCCAGCACTGTGTAAACGAAGAACCCGAATGACCCTTGGTCTGAGTAGGAGCCAGATTTCTCTGGTGACGGGACTGTTTACGGGTCATGGCAGGTTCAGGAAACATCTGTACAAGGTAGGACTCATTCGAGCGTAACTCTTGTGCAGACTATGTCAGGAAGAGGAGGAAACGGCCTCCCACCTGTTGTTCGATTGCGTGGCAATAATCAGATTGAGGTATGAAACCTTTGGTACTTTGCGACCTGAGGAGATAGTAGCTCAAAACGACCTGGTGGTGAAGGCCCTTAAACTCCTTAAGGAGGGAGGGTTTGTCTACTAGGAACTATCGGGGGTGGCACAATAAGCATCTGTTGGCTGCGGTGCCGGGATATGGCCCACCCGAGGTTGGATAATAATAATAATAATGGTGATTAAATTGGCCATCCAGGTATAGTTTGGGGTCAACACCCTTTCCTGCCAACCCATCTGTTACTTTTTTCTTTTTTTAATTTAAGGCGCGTCAACATCTATGGTCATTGGTGCCCAGAGACTTCTCAGTACACTGCCGGCCTCTGGACAGTGTTCTCTCATTACAGAAAACACTATCCATCACTGGACAGTGAACTGCAGAGGCTCCTAGGGAAAAAAAAATCTAAGGGCAGCCACTGAGCAGATCCCTTCAAAAAAAAGTAATTTTTGAAAGAAAAAATCAGAATAAGTCCAGAAAGGTCTTCCAAATTTAATGAAATTTAGTCTTTTACTTTCTACCGCTAAATAGCGCTCATTGAATAAAACACACACACACAGACCATTTATTATAAACCACTTTTTTGGACTCAGGGGACCTTAAAACCGATATTTCCGGTGAAAACTCGATATCGAAAAATTGACACGCTTACAATACTTCCTCTTCCTAGGGGTAAGAGGAAGTAAGAATTATGGCAAATTGAAAGCACCAATTAATAAATTAACCAAATCGTTTCATTTCCTTATTTGTAAATTTGCTAAATTTCTTCAGGGTTAGGAGTGAATAATAAAGAGTCATTTTTTAAACAAGTTTTTTAGAATTAACAACCATCTTTGATGACATTAACGAGTGTCTAGAGATAGAAGAGAATTTTCTTTTGAAAAATGAACGAACTTGTTTTGAAGAAAATGGAGCATTCTTAATATTTTATATATAATGTAAGTACACTCTTATATAACTTAGCTAACTTAGCCTTTTAGCTTAAGTTATATTTAGACATGTAAACTTTAATATTTAGTTAGAAAGAAAAGTAAAAAATCAGAATAAATACAGAAAGCTCTTCCTAATTTAATGAAAATTACTCTTATACTTTCTACCGCTAAATAACACTCATTGAATTATGAAATATTTTTGGTAAATACTATTTAAAATATGTAATAGTATTTATAGTAAATATAATCTGGATAATATTTCCCAACACTAATAACAATTAATAATTAATCACCTCTAATGAAATTTCTTAAAATAGAAATTGTTAATTGACTACTGATTGGAAAATGACCACTTTTCCTTGTTTAGCGCCATTCACTTACATGCCTATGGCCCACTTTCACTCCGCAAAAAATTCCAAATTGTTACAAACAATTAGCAAAAGTAAAATAAGAAGAAAGTACTTAGAACTTGCTAAATGCCGTGGAAAGAAAAGACATATTTATAGATCGTTTGAACTAAATTAAGAGGTACTCCTTTAAACCTCTAAGAATCTCTAGTCAGGCTAGTTTTGTTGAAATTAAAAGAAACACTGCTGGTAGTCTACAATGAAATCACATTAAGGTAAAACCCACGAGTATAATCCTTACATGAATGTAGTATTTTGGCCAACTAAAGTAAAAATAGAAGGTTCAAGAAGATTTATCATACTATTTTAGCACAAGAAGTGCCCCTTGTATTATGCGTATATACACTCGTACGACAGCTATCGCAGCATCATAGTATGTCTGTATGGTGACATGCCATATATAGGGTGCCCCAAGTTATATGGATAACAACTTTTTCTCGGAAACTAAGATAGCTAGAAAAAAAACCTAAAAAATACGTGTCGCCCGTAGTTTTTTGTTAGAAATCCAAATTTAATTTGCAAATTTGTTTTGGTGCTTCGAGAAGCGAGACACAGGCAACAACTTCATTTTTTTCAAATTGGGAGGTGTGGTTTTTATTTAAAAAATAGATCCTCTATTTTTTGTAAGAAAAATTTACTTGAACGTTTTTTGCTTTGAGCGATATTTAAAAGTTATGAATGAAAACATGATTCCTATAAGAAATTTCAAAATGATATTATAACGGTTTTTTGATTGAATAAGAGAAAAGTACTATTTTATTCTAAATTTTACTCCTCATTAATTACAGATCTTGCTCGAAATGGCCCCCACCATTAGAGATGTATTCTTTGGTCCGTAAGGTACAAATTGGCAGGAAAAATCATGTGTATGCATCTCTAATGGTGGAGGAAGTTCAAGCAAGATCTGTTATTAATGAGGAGTAAAATTTATAATAAAATAGTACTTTTGTCTTATTCAATCAAAAACCGTTATAATATCATTTTGAAATTTCTTATAGGAATCATGTTTTCATTCATAACTTGTAAAATATCGCTCAAAGAAAAAAAACCGTTCAAGTAAATTTTTCTTACAAAAAATAGAGGAATCTATTTCTTAAATAAAAACCACACCTCCCCATTTGAAAAAAATGAAGTTGGTGCCTGTATCTCGCTTTTGGAAGCACAAAAAACAAATTTACAAATTAAATTTGGATTTCTAACAAAAAACTACGAGGACACGTATTTTTTTGGTTTTTTTTTTTAGCTATCTTAGTTTCCGAGAAAAAGTCGTTATCCATATACCTTGGGACACCCTTTATACGGACATACCATAAGGAAAAGTTTAAAGGAATCCGTTACAGTCATTTTTGTGATAAAAAAAACTAAACTCAAAAACCTATTCTGTGAAGTTGCATTTCAGTTAAACCGATTTTCTTTAAATATGAAATTTTATCAATGCTTCTAATGTATTATAATACGCACTATATAAATGGTAGAGTCGTACATTGAATTGAAGTAGTTCATCAGGGGAAATTTTTATGTTCCTATTGCCCAAAAATCAATTTTCTTGGGGAAATGTTTCAAATAAATGTGATAGATATTTATGTAGGGTAAAGCCAGGAGAGATGACGCGGAAGGAGAGAAGACGCAGGCTTTACTTCTCTTGTTTGCCACCACGTGGCGTCATGGAAGTTAGTCCAGGAGTAGAGAGATCAGAAGCGAACATATTGCAAAATTCTTCAGTTATTTTGTGTGTTTCTGTGTTCTAGGAACATTTATACGCATCAGTGTGTGTTTTCATAACGTGAATTTTCATAACGCTTAGTAATTTTTTTTTTATTTTTTTATATACTATATTAATTGCAATTGAAATGAAAGATTTCTAGCTGTCGTTAAAGTTTCATGTCGATCAGCCTTGTTACCTTCACAGAGAAAAGGTCTACTACCTATGGTGCGTCATCTATCCTACCATAGTAGGATTAGACGGCCAAATGTAGTGTATTTGTATTTTTTTTTTCTGGAATAAATGAGAATGTCTTATTTTGAAAAATTACATTTTTTTGCAGATAATAATAGTTGGTATATGTTTTTTTATAAAAATTACCTCTTTAATATATCTACAATATTTTGATAGAGGGCATAACTTTGAAATGTGCGTCATCTCTCCTAGCTTTACCCTATGTAGATAGTACGAGTATATGATTTTTAATGAAAATCGTTGGAGCCGATTTCAAGAAAATCACGAACGAACTGAAAAAAAAATAAAACTTTCAGTAAAGTCGAAGTTCCGGTTGATGGAGTTTTCCAAAAACCTTCGTGTGAAATGCGGAATTAGATGGATATCAAGTTTAAGCTTCCTTCCACTTTTAATTTTTGTAATATTTTGTTCACACATAATGCGATGGGCTAAAAATATTTTTTCCATACACAGACGACCTCAAAAATGCATTTCCGGTGAAGAGTTAATTTTGAAAATTTGACAATATTGCAATACTTTCTCTTACCAAGAGAAGGAGAAAATAAAAAAAAAATCACCAATTATTTCTATTATATAAACTTTTTTTTTAGGATATTAATTGAAAGCTGTCAATGAGAAAACAAATTTTCATCAAATTAATCGGTACTTAAAAAAAGATTGAGCACCCTTGATATAATCGATCGTTTATTAAATTTGCAGCAGATATCAACCTTTCTTATTTCAAAATGTTACAACATATTGTAAATATTTGGTTGTGTTTGTCCGGCCGTTAGAGTATACACTATTATTTTTAAAATTAGTAAGATTCGGGCAAAAATAAAAACAAAATGAATTCCTAGCCAACGTTTCGATTACTGTATTATCTCTTTCAAGGCATACAAAATATTGTTTATGTTACAATCCTTAAAAAAAAAATCTGGTGTGAAACACTCACACAACTTTCTCTTTTACACCTGTTCTCAAAATGATAATTGACAAATTTTATAGTTTGTGTACCAAATTTAATGAAATTCGTCGAAAACTGAAAAAACTGTTCAGTAAAAGCGCACTTCCGGTTTACTAATTTTCTTGAAACTCGGAATTTCAGCCATCTATTTATTTCTAACTAATTATGTTTGATGATAGAATTGTATAATGAACTAGGATACACTTTAGATGAAAATCTAACCCCACCCCTCCCCTAAAAGTGCCCTTAAAAGAATTTTTCCCAGAGAAATGTTTTAGATAAAAGTTGTAGATCTTTGCATGTTTAGTTTATATACGAAAAAAAAAATCGGTCCGAGCCATTTTGAGAAAATTGCGAAAAAGTGAATAAATCATTTAGTAAAGTGGTAAAGTAAACGCACTTCCGGTTATCCGATTTTTTTTAAACTCGGAATTTCAACAACATATTTATTTCTAATTAACATTATTTAGATGGCAGAATTGTCTAATAATCTGAAATAGCACTTTAGATGGAAACCTAACCCCACTCCTCCCCCAAAAGTGCCCTTCAATGCATTTTGCCGGAGAAATGTTTCTAATAAAAGTTGTAGATCTTTGTATGTGTGGTTGATGTTTAAATTTTAAACAAAATCGTCGGAGCGATTTTTGAGAAAATCGCAAAAAAGTAAAAAATCCAACTATGCTGTTCACATACATACATACACACGGACACACACACACACACACACACAGACCATTTGCTAAACACCACTTTTTTGGACTCAGGGGACCTCAAAACGGATATTTCGGTGAAAACTCGATATCGAAAATTTGACACGATTACAATACTTTCTCTTACTAGGAGTAAGAGAAAGTAATACGAGTAATATGGATCCATAAAATTCATCCATCAATTTTACATTATTAATGTATAGATTTTGAATACAGAAAATAACAAGACTGAAGAAAACACACTTAAAATGATCCACATAAAAATGCAATTAACTACAAAAATGACATGAATAAACTTTCAAATTTGTTTATTCAATTCTCTGGACATTCCCAATCATACACTAGTACAAAACCTTCTCCCAACCACTGGGTTTCCCTATTCCCCACCCTTCTCTCTTCCTTTCTTTTGTTTTCCTATTCCGTAAGACACACGTAATAATCAAAAAATCACATTTTAACAAGACATACACACATTTACATTACACCTGACACACTGCACAAACAGAATACATTTTTGAAAGTTATGTTTCTTCATTATTCCGTTATATATGTATATTAATTGATATATTATGTATTTATATTTTATTGTTTGATTATCTATATGTTCACACTCTTTTCTCCAATGTTTTGTTTTCTGATGTACTTAAATTGCATGTCTTAAAGATTGTAACACAAACAATATTTTGTAGCCCAGGAAAGTAAGTAATAAATTTACCGAAACGTTGACAGGAAGAATTCATCTTGTCTTTACTCTGGCCGATCTTCACGAATTTTAATAATATATTGTAAATATCTTATTCTAGCTATTCTTACAGACCGTTCAAGAAGATAGTAATCCAGGAATATAGGTTAATTATAAAGTAGGGAATGGTTAAAAATTGATTTATATAAACAAATATTAGATAAATTAATTATTTTAGTATTCATTTAAGAAATTACTAAAAGTATTGAGAGAAGGCAGGTATGAAGGTGAATAGAGGCTACAGAATATGGAATAGAAGGAGCAGCCACTGAATGTGGCATTCACTTCAATAATTCAAAGAGAAATCCTGGTGAGATGTGTATGCCTTGCGAGTAACAAGGCAGATTGTAATAGCATCACAGCCAAGGAAACTGGGTGAAGCATTGGGGCAAGGGTAAATGGTATGAGTGAGAAGCCCTTGGGCCAAACGTTAATAATGAACATAACCTATTGTGTTTACTGACGTAGCACTAACCCTACCTACTAGGTGTACTCAGTCAGTCGGTCGATACACCTGCATCACTTTGGTGGAGAGATTTTTATGTATCCTCTAGTGCGGTACCACGCATCTCTCTACAGTGACAGCTTTGTAGATGATGGATGTGATAGAGTATAATACAGTTAGTAAATTTTCTTTATCTATGTTCAAACTCACTTGCTTGTTCAAAATGCTTGTTCAAACTCACTTCATATTTTTAATTAACAATTTTTTTAAAAATCGACCTATTATTCTCGTTATAACATAACTTGCTCATAAGTAGGAGATAAATTAAAATATAGAGTGCAAGGAAGAGTCCCCATTAATGAATTTTATTTATAAAAATTTGATGTGAAACACTTACACATTTTTTCTTTATTGCAATTTTCACATTTACGCTGGCAAATCTAGGCTGTAAGCCGTGAGGAAGGAGCTCAAAATTCAAATCTTCGATTACTGAGAACTTTGACGTTGCATTGTCCTTTTGAAGGAGTACACTTTTTTTTAATTAACTCAAGAAGGATTTTTTGCAGCCAAAACGGGGGTACGCTTTCTAGCTGAATAGAATAGAGTTCGGGTGTAATCGCACGACCGTCAGGAAGTAGCTAAAAACGAATGACGCCCTCGTAGATCCACCACACGCACAGCATCACTTTTTTCTCAAATCTTGCTTATCGGGGAACAATACAGCTGAATCGGTTGATCTAATCCATTGTTTTTGTTTGCTGGTTATCGAAATAAACCCACTTTTCATCCCAAGTAATAATTCGTTTGATGAAACGTAAATCACTCTGGTTTTGAAAAAGGGTTTTACTACAATTCGACGTGCGGCTCGTTGGGAGAGTAAATTGATGTGGATGTTTTGGCAGCTTCTGGAAACTTTGGCGGCTGCTCACATATGGCGGTTTATGGTTGACAAGCTAATTCATCTCAGATTTTCTGGTGCTGGTGCAAGGATCTACCTCTACAGCTATCGCCAGAAGAGCTGAATCTAAGAAGAGAGGAAGTCCTGGATGAAGCTAACTCATATCACCCTCTCTGATTTTGTTAAATCAGATCTGTGTAGCCCGTGATCTGTACAGAGCCTTTCCTTCTACTTCATTAATTTCGGTAGCAGCATTTGTGATAGTAACCTTTTTTAAAGACAAAAACGCCCGAATTTCTAGATTCAACTAGGTCATTTCTTAAATCGCTCACAAATCGCATACATCTTTCCACAAGCTGATACAAACATAAACTGAAAGTAAAAGGGATATCTAATAAGAAACTTTTGGTAAGCTAGTGTTTAGTAAATTCCTGTTGAGGGTTAAGAGAAAATAAACGCCCATACTTTTGTTACACTGCGGAAATTAAAAGAAGAAAAGCGGCTGCTAACGGATGTTATTTCGGCTTAGAGAACTATATAACAAGCGCGCTCCTATCAAGGCAAATCAGCTCCCAGCTACATAAAACGCTTATCTGCCCAGTACTATTACTTAAGGCTTCATCCTTAACTAAATCAGTTAAAAAAGAAGGAAAAATTCTTTGAAGAACTCTGGATAGATAGTGGATATATGGGGCGGCGGCTTATGCCAAGAATTTAATGAGAATCCTAACTGGAAAGCGACTGCCACAAGACAATGCATGGATAGAGCGTTTCTTGTGACATGGAAAGCCAGGAGTTTACTCTGGACTGTTGCAACATTTAGTAATAACGTAATGCAGGAAATAGAAGTAGTACTTTAGAGGGAGGCTGGAACTACCACAGAGCATTACAAAAATCAACTCATCATAACCCAATTTATGTGTATTTAATATGCAAAGATTAAAGGAAATCGTTGATACGGTAAAAATCGCAAATTGGAAATAAAAATTACTAAAACTGCACTCCCGGTTGATGAATGTTGAAACCTTCGAGTCAGATCTCATGGTCCCTAGATATTCCCTAGACGGAATATAAATTTTCAGTTTCTGCTTTTTTTTTTTCGTTTTCACACATGTTACACATACACATAAAATCGCAAAAAACTTCAAAATATGTTCCTCTAATGAAATTTGAAAACTAAAATGAAAAATTAAACAAACTTTAACTTCACTGTCCATCTTAAATCCCAACAAAATCATTAATTATCCATTAAAGCTAAATTATTGTTCAATAAGATGATTTTAGAACTACAACAGGCGGGGGGTGGCAGAGCTGGAAGTTAATGTGAGCAAGATTGTATGAGAGACTAATAAAGTTACTACAGTGTCCAATGCAGGAAGGTATATATTTGTTCTGGAAGTCAGGTGGCAATTACAACTCTCATCTACAAGCGGATCACGTTTCACCTACATGGAGAATGCAGAACTTAACTACAACTAACTGACCAACGACAAAACAGATTATTTTACTTTTGCCATCTGGTTACTAAGGTTTGTTTTTTTTTTGTTTTTTTTTTTTTTGGCAATGAAGGTACTTTTCAATTATCTCCTGCGGTATCTGTTAACATGTACCATTTAAATAATCTACCATCCTTGATCTAACTACTTCTAGTCATAATTGATTGTGGACTAAAAGAAAACAGAAAATTTTAAAAAAACAAAAATGAATGGATGGATGGTTGGTCGGAGAATACTAGAAAACATTAGTCAATTTGCAGGATGGTATAAATTACGCCATCAGTTTGTGATCATCATTTTGATTCGAGCATCTGCCGATCATTAGGTTGTCTAAATAAAGTGTACATTACCTACACTAGCACAATTCAAAGTCAGCGTACAATCTTTCTGACTTTGCTGTGCCCTGACGTTGATTATGCTATCGACAATGTCACACTATAAAACATCCTGATGATAAGCCTAAGCTCAAATCCGGTCGATGACTTCAATATGAAGCAGGCTACCAAAATTTTACATGCCTATCATTGCTGCCTCAAAACACTCAGTTCTCAAATGGTGTTATATGTCAAGGAGTAATCACCGGCATAGAATGGCTTTACTATACAACTCGAAACTTGGGATGTGTTACTAATCATATCAGAGAAATTTTTCAGTAGCCGCTTCATTTTGTGATCGTCGATCTGATTGGGCGTTTGTTTGCCTGTCATCTGGATTTCTTGATAAAACTGTGTTATATCGTGCGCTAGCAAACTTGGAATATTTATATCTTTCATTTATAATTCGAATGAATAGCGCCTATTTATATCTTTGCACTAGCTCACTGTTCGGTTATTGGACAGTGTTGTTTGTAACGAGAGGACACTGTCCGGAGGCCGGCAGTGCACTGAGAAGGCTCCGGGCGCCAATGACTATAGACGTTGACGCGCCTTAAATTAAAAAAAAAAATATCTTTGCAATATGCTAGTCTTGGTTGTCCTTGTGTCATCTATTAAATGTGCCTCGTCAGTGCAGGAGAAATCTTCGCAGCTTCAGCTTGTTATACATTATACATAAAAAAAAACCATGCAGCCAAGAGTTCGTCTTCTTCGTTAGCCGAAACTGATCCCAGCAAAATCTATAATAGACCGCTGTAATTGATATGAACCATGTATTATTATCATTCTATAAGCTTGATCAGATACAGTTTTAATCGTCAAAGTAGTGATACCTTGTGGGTCGATATGATCCACAAGATTTGAATATTGAAAAAAATTAAAGGAAATAAAAGATCAGTGATGGATCAATAAGCAAATTATTTACAGAATTCTTGAACTCGTGGTTCAAAGGGTCCCAAAGTTAAATTTCATAGATATTTTTTCAAAAGAAACTAACAGGATACAGGATATAAATCTACAAATACCTCCTTGAAGAGTAAGACCCTAATAAGTCAGAAAAAAAGTAATTATTATTTACGTTTACTTACAACCTATTCTGATTGAAATAAATTTCATATCCAATTGATGTCAAATAAGAAATGCATTTATATTCAGTGATTCATGCGATAAACAGCCGATTATTCGATTTTCTTTAGAACTAGATGTACATTGTGTAACAGACATATGAAATTTCAAGATAATCGCTGGTGCCATTTTGAAAAAAAAAACGTACAAATCAGCAAAGTAATTCAACGTACCAGGGAAGAGAAAGTAAAAATGTAAACACTACTGCTTAGAGTAGTATCCGAAATAGTACAAGGGAGAAAAAATTAACTTTGATTTTTTAATAGTCCAAATATAAGAAATTGAGTTTTCGAGAAATATGAAACATTCTAAGTAATTATTAAGTATATCTTATGACGTGATACTCCTTGGATATTTTGTGCAGACCTATAACAGGAACTGAAATAGGTATTATTTCAGTTCGCCATGCACGTGTATAACTAATCTCAGAGGCCGCCTAACGGAGCTTTGAATGCTACACAGCAGCTCAAATCTAATTTAATAAAACATTAATTAAATTTAATAAATAATACATATTTTTATTAAAAAGTACTTTCAACTGTAAATTAAATAAATAAATAACTTTTTTTTTTTTCATCTGAGAATAATAACTCAGGTCCTGTTACGGGTATGGTGGTTACAATTCTTACATTGTTAGCACACCCTAACTGTGCTTTGTTCCAGCAGGACCCTCTGGGTACACGGGCAAGGTTTTGTTTACAGTACAGTCACTGTTACAGAATATAAAATGTATTAATGGTTTCTGCGTTTTGTGTTTTTTTTTTTTGTTTTTTAATTATAAAGGTTCCTATTCAACTCAGAGCTATTATGATGCAAATTGAAAAATAACCTTGAAATTGTTAAAACTATATGTTTTTTTTTTATTATTTTGAAATCATACACCCAATGTATTCTAGACCAGTCTTAAGTAAACTGCTAAGCATACCAGCTTTAAAGAAAATCGATGTATTCTGTCCTGTTTTTTTTTTTTAATTATTACAATTTCAACTGAAATTGTACCACTATTGTACCAACCACCACAACAATTTCAACTGAAATATTTATAGTCCGGTCTAAGAGAGGAAATTCGAACTTCCTTGATATTTCATTTGTGAATTTTTTTTTTACTTGACACGTTTTTGGAAGAGTCGAAACAAATCTTCAGTTTGTGGGATCTATTTCGAAAAATTGATGCAATCTCAGAGTACTCTTATAAAAACAAGAGAACGCTGAATTTCTTTTTAGGCAGTAAGACTTAGAAAAATTAGCGTATTACTTATTATTATTTAGATATTATTTACGATTAAACCAAATACCAACACCATTTCAATGAAATTCATCGTTCCTAAAATAATTCATAAATTCCCTAAATATGCTTATTTCTAAACGTTAATTATTTCAAGCTTTCTTTAAAAAAAAAAAGTAATTTCCGTTTGATTTGATTGTGGTTATTGTTAAGGAAGAATGCCAGAAAATTGGACACATAATAATTGGACTCAATAGTTTCAATTTTAGCCGCAGCATGCTTTACCAACATGTTTTCTAGAGCACTTCAACTACGCATTGCCATCTTTGTCACGCCCACTACAATGTTTTGGCGAATGAGCTTCAATTTGGACAGTCAATCTACCTCTCTCACCAAGAGGTAGGAAAAACTAGTATAAATAGCCAGAAATCTGAGATTTTAACCGAAGTTGCTTGATAAAAGTTAATAAGTTTTAAAAATCAACTTTGAAAGATTCACCAATCTATCCACCATTAGAACAAGCAAGGAGTTCTAACTAGCCAAATCACTCTTCAAACTTGTTGTTTTATATTTACAATTTGTAAAATTACATTTATTCAATGTTGACTACATCAATATTCTGTTATGCAGGACAAATGTTTTTTCTGGATATATTGAAATTGAAAAAATATTACGCTTTTTTGTGAAAAAAAAAAAAATGGTTACACTTGCCTCAGTACACTTCTAACTTTATAATGTATACAGAAACACAGCTACAAACTAATAGGTATATTTTTATACTCTGAAACTTATATTTATAAAGTAATTAATAAAAATTCGGATTACAGGTTACCCAAGTTCTAGCTAAGGAAGTATAAAAAGAAAAATAAGGAAGAAAATCAAAGAAATTAAAGATTTAATTCAGTCAGTTATGGGAAAATAAATCAATATTATGAATGGGATGGACGAAAACTATTACACTGGTGGTTGAAATATTAACTATAATATCTAAAAATGTAGTTATAGTGGAACAAATTAAATGCTTATAGTTCTTTATTTTTGGCACATCGACAAAGATGCTCATTAGCGCCCTCTAGTCATTTAATCTTTCTCAATCTGCGGCCAGTCGAGCTATGATGGAGAAGGGTGTAGCCACAGATTTTCGAGGATCTACCACACATCCCACATAGCTACATATCATTGCGACGAGGAGGACTGTAGATTTATTGTTTGTGCCATCCCTTAATATAACTGGGGTAGATTTTAATGTAAGTAAAGCCTCTAATGTTTAATCATAAATTTTCAATATAAAAATTGATATTTATTAAGAGTATTATTATTTTTACAAATGTTTAAAATGATATCGTTAACATCATATATACCGTTAACATCATATATTCATAATTACGAGGCCCATTCAATAAGTAACGAGACAAATCGCTAGAGCTGAGAAACGGCTTGTTTAATCAATACAATATTATCAGTGCGTCAAGTTGGCATTCTTGTACTTAGTTTCTTATCAGCAGTTTCGAGAGTATTCGGTAAGCATAACCTCAAACGTATTCAGTTAACAATGGCGAGTCCGCTCCAGCATTGCACCTCGGAAGAACAGCGCACAGTGATTAGATTTTTAGTTGCATAGAGTATCAAAGATAGTGAAATCCACGAAAGAATGATGAAAGTGTACGGGAATAATTGCTTGAACCGTTCGAACGTTTACAAATGGGTAGAACAGTTTAAAAGTGGCCGTGTGAGTGTCTGTGACAAGCAACAAAGTGGACGACCGGTTGAAGTTGCAACTTCCTCCCTCGAATCTCGCATTAACGCGATAATTCAGAACGACAGGCGTATTACTGTTGAACTGATAGCTGAAGAAATGCACGCGAGTGTTGGAACTGTCCATAATATTAAGAATAAGCTGCAGTACATGAAAACTTGTGCGAGATGGGTTCCAAGCCAACTTACGGACGCCCACAAAGAAACCAGGTTTCAAATCAGTCACCATTGCAAGAACGATGTTTAACTGAAAAAGAATTTTTCAGTAGTATTGTAACATGTGATGAAACATGGATACACCATTTTGAGTAGGAGTCTAAGCGTCAAAGCCTTGAGTGGTAGCATACAGGTTCTCCCACTCGAAAGACATTCATGACCCAGCCGTCTGCAGGTAAGTCATGCTTACAGTATTCTAGGATTTGCAGGGGCCTATTTATTGTGATTATCTCGAAGATCAACAAACCATCAACAGTCAGTATTGCAGCGATATGCTCACAAACAATATCCTTATGGCCTGCCATTCGAACGGAACGTCGTGGACTCTTGACTGGAGGCGTGATTTTGTTTCATGACAACGCGCGCCTACACACGGCACAGTTAACTCAAGAAACACCTAAGAAAATGGGATGGGGGATCCTTCCACATCCCTCCTGCAGCCCCGACCTCGCCCGATCGGACCTCTACTTGTTTAGACCCCTTAAAGAGGCTCTACGTGGGAAACATTTTCAATCCAATGAATGAAGAAGGTAAAAATTAGGTGCAAAAGTGGTTTCAATATCAACCCAAAGAATTTTATGCCAGAGGCATACACAAATTAGATGAACAATGGGACAAGTGTATAAATGTGCTGGGGACTATGTTGAAAAGTAGCCAAATCTTTTGTATTGATTAAATAAATCATTTTTGAGCTATAGTGATTTTTTTTCCTGGATTTTTTTAAGGTGCACAACAGCTATGGTCCTTTGGACCTGTTTCTAATTTGTAAGGACTCATCCGGGATGCATATCCATACCCACCAGTCTAACAATTTCTACAGCAAACCCACAATCTAGATCTAATCATATTCCTTTACTCCCTTATATCACTTATAAAATAAATACCTATACACAAGACACCAGCAAACAACTAAGCACATACATATGTACAGCTAGTTTCACAACAAATGAAATAGATGAACCTCCCTAAGATATTCGAAAGTCTTATTGATATTGCCCTCATTGTCTCCTAATACATCTGTAAGACTGGTCGGCAAATTTACCTTTCCCCTCGCGTTTACATATTTCGAACATTCCAATAGAATATGCGGGATCGTTAATGTCGTATTGCAAGCGCTGCATACCGGCTGAGGTTCTCTTCGGAATATGTGGCTGTGTGTCAACATGGTGTGACCGAGTCTCATTCTCGCTAGGACAACTTCTTCTCGCCGAGACTCTCGATTTGAGGTTGACCAATTCTTTGTGGTACCCTTGATATTCCTTAGTTTATTTGACAGCTGCACTGATTGCCATTCCTTTTCCCAGTTGGAAAAACTTTGTTTTTTTAGAAAAGCTTTCCAATCGACTGCAAGGACACGTTCGTCTCTACAACTACAGTGATTTGTTTCGTTACTTATTGAATGACCCTCGTATTAATACATATATATTGTTTTATTTAAGGCGTGTCAACATCTATGGTCATTGGCGCCTGGAGCCTTCTCAGTGCATGTCGGGGCCGCCTCTCTTTATAGTCAACTGAACCCGACAATGAGCTGAAGAGAAAATCTAAGGTCAGTACTGCTAGACTCGAACCCGGGACCACTGCCTAGGAATCTAGCGCGCTACCACTGAGCTAATCCCTTAGCCTATTAATACCTATTACCTATTAACAGGTATATACATTATAGAAAGAACGTTAGAAAAGACGAACGTTACTGCTTCCTCAGAACCCCTGAAAAAATAATTTTTGCAGAAAAATATTTCAAATAAAAGTGAGAGATATTTATAGGTGTAGATACTATACGAAGTTTTTAGAAAATCGTTGGAGCCGTTACCGAGGAAATCGCGAAAAACTGAATATAACTATCAGGAAATTCACACTTCCCATAGGTGGATTTTGTCCGAAATCTTCGTGATTAATGCGGTGGTAGTAACTAAACGAAATACCAAAAGTTTGAGCTCCCACCGATTTTTCGTTTTTGAGATATTTTGTTCACACACACGCGCACCATTCGCTAAAAATAGTTTCATCATACTTCCGGGACCTCAAAACATGTATTTCCGGTGAAAACTCAATTTCGAAAATTTGACACGATCGCAATACTATCTTCTCTCACTACAGGAAGTAAGAGTAAGTAAAAATAGATTTATTATTTTGAATTGAAATAAATAGTAGTTATAATTCCATTTCTCTTTATCTAATTTCAACTAATTATAAAATAAATATACAAACAAGATTCTATTTAAATAATAATTATAATTAATAATAATAGGAAAACCTAATTGTTATTTTGTATGCGAAGCTATATTGCCGGAGGACAACGCCTGAATACTGTATTTTATAAGACAATAGTCATGGATACCAGCTAAAGGAGAACTATTAAGGCAAATTGCTGAGTCAATTAAACAACAGTGAAATAGAATGTTAGAGAAAGGAAGAGGGGTGATCAATAGAGACGGAGTGAGTAAGTAAATTAGCAAAGAGAAGGACGCCCACGGCAAATATCTTGATCGAATTGTGATACAATGCAACCGATTTATTAACCCATTTGTATAAATTCATCTGTACAAATAGCTGTGATAATCTGCAATTATTATAATAAATGTTTAGTATTTACAAAGTTTTTATAATTGAAAAATATAAAAAGAAAATAAATATAAACTATTAAACTGAATTTATTTTTTAAGTAACTCTCGTAGGATTAAATTTATGTTTCGTAAATAATATATTTGTTATTTTATATTATAGCTTTATTTATTTATTTATTTTTTTTATTTGTATTATATTGTTGTTATAAATTGTGAAGCTTAATCATCAGAATATTAATTATTAATACATTAGGTTTATAAATTTTCGTGCTTCAAGAAACAGATAACATCGCAACCCAAGCACGACTTCAACAGTTACAAATGAACACACGGTTAAAAAAACCCGAATTATTATAAACAAAAGAGACCGCTATTGCTATAGAAAAAATTATACAAATCAATAAAATCTGAATGTTCAAGCGAATCGAACTTTCTATGAAGCGTTTCTTGAAATTTAACATTTTATCCTCCTGTATAGCAGCATTACAACCTATACTCTTCACTATAGTCTCCATAACAGTAAAACGGCTGTAGCAATTTGACTTTTCTTTTGATTAAGAGATAAATCATCAGAGACATTTTCCGTGGTAGCCTGCTTCATTTTGTGGTCATCGACCGGTTTCGGGCGTTCGCCACACTCAGTTGATCAGACTCAGATTTTATAGTCTCAGTTGGACTTCTGGACAGACTCTAGTGAAAATTGTAATGACAATTTAAAGTTCAACCTGACCGACAGATTTTCTTGAACCACTTAAAACCACACTCAGTTATTGTGAAACTAAGTCTCTGTACGAGTCTGTGTTGGCACACTGTCTGAAGAACGCATCCTGAAGATGGGCGAACGCCCGAAACCGGTCGATGACCACAAAATGAAGCAGCCTACCACCGAAAATGTCTCTGATGCTTTCCAGCTCTGCGGAACCAACCACCACAACAAATAAGAGATAAATGTTTTAGGCTTTACTTACAGCAATCTGTTGCTGTTATAATTCAATAAAAAGTGAAAATTCACTCAACATATGTAAGAAGGTTGTAAGAAACTGGACCCAAATCCTGATGGATTAGGGCAATTAACTATGGACATAGAAAATACGATATATAACAAAAAATGTGACTAGATTTTATAGTCTCAGTTGGACTTCTGGACAGACTCTAGTGAAAATTGTAATGACAATTTATAGTTCAGCCTGACCGACAGATTTTCTTGAACCTCTTAAAAATTAGTTTTTCGAATGAAAGTGATTGGTTTATAAATGCAAGGTAAGTTTAAAGAAAATCGTTATGGTTGGAAAACTTTATTTTTCGATAAAATTCCAAAAAGAAGTCTTATACTTTTGTCTTCAGGTTAACCAATTTTCTTAAACTTGGAATTCCGGTAATAACGTAGTTTATTATATAGACGGTGGGGCGGGTGTTGGTGTAGTGGTTATGAGCATGGACTTGTAAGTGGGAGGACCCCAGTTCGAGTCCAGCGTATAACTGCTAAATTTTATATTTGTTGAAAAATGTGATTAGTAAAATAGGTGCTTCTGTCCCCGCCCACGACACCTAATTTGGTAGTTGGACGTTAAGCCCGCCTGAATAAGTAGGCTATAAATAGTAGATGGTACTTTAGAGCAAACTATAAAGGTCCCAGCTCTCTCAAAACCCTCCTAATTTTTTCTGAAAAATATAATTTTCAAACAATTAAAAGATACTGATTCAAACAAATTTGATAAGCATTTACCCGCGAAGTTGAAAGAAAATCATTGAAGTCATTTTCAAGAAAATCGCGAATATCTGGAACGCGAAAGATTATATAGTAAAATTGCCCCCACCGATTGATGGGTTTAAACCGAAAAATTGTCTGAGACACTGTGTAAATACCTAAACGGTGTACCAACTTTGAGCTTCCTGTGATTCGACTTTAAATACATACATACAGACCATTTGCTAAAAACTTTGTTTTCCTCTTACAGTAGTAAGAGAAAGTAAAAGTTCATTTTTTTTTATCGCTAATTATTAAGCCTTTTGATTCCCAATTAAATGATTCTTTTTATTAAGATAGATTTCTTTCTTAAGATAATTTGATTCCTCGTTTATTTTATTTTCAACCTGAATTTTATAGAATCAATAGGTGATCCAAGCAAAGACCGAAAGCTTTGAATATAATAAAACGAAAAAAATAAATGGGGAATCGAATTGTCATAAATAAACTAAACAAAAAAAACTGTATTTATTTCTAAGAGTTGTATTTATTTTCTAAGAGTTGTATTTATTTCTAAGAGTTGTATTTATTTTCTAAGAGATAAACGACTTCTAAAACTAAAAAATTTTGTCAGTTAAATTTGTAATTATCATTTTTCTATTTTTAAGAGTTCTTAATTTTGATTTGTGATAAAAAAAAAAATCTTAAGTATAGTAATCCTTTACAGTTCATTGATAAATTACTTCCATTAATAAGAAATCTATATTATATCTCTGGTAAAAAAAAAAAATAAAGTATGTTTATATGAATGAGCAGACAAGAATCTTAAGAAAAATACGACTTAAATAAATAAAAAGAAGCATTTAATTGATATATATAGTACTTTACTTACTTAAAAAGAATAATAATAATAATAATAAAAGCTTAATAAAATGTAAAGGTCAAGCATTAATTTCATTAAAAAAAAAAAAAAAATTAATTCTTCAATTAATAAACAAACAAAATATAACCACTCTAGTGAATTCTAATAGTACAATTGTTCAAAATAACAAGTATAAAAACCAATATTTCAACAGGTCTCATTCTGTTCCCTTTCAACAAATTAAAAACTGTAATTAGTTCAGTACTCATTTCCTTGGTAAAATGTTGTCAGATTTTATTATAGCCTGTCATGCGATCGTATTCCTTCCCCCTCCTCCCACATGCCAGTGGACCATTAAAGTTTTGAGTACGGTGCGGGGTAAAAACACACACACACACACACGCACGGACATACACTCACTACATATAACATAGAGCTGTTAACCAACCACAAAAAGTTTAACCATCCTCCCAACTTCATTAGGCATGAGAATGAAATCAGAACGGAACTGAGAGATGGTGAGATTTAGAGTGAGAAAAAAATAATTCTGGTCGAGTTAGAGACAGAAGAGTGGGTAAAAAAAAATAATAAAAAGCTTTCTTCGTCGTATACATTCGTAAAAATTACTGTTAGTAAAGGGGGAAGAGGCTGCCGGTCAGGACCGTAAAGTAAATCGAAGCAAAAGCCCTAACACCGCGCTAAGGTTATAAAACCAAGGCCTTATAGTTGTTTCTTTTGATGGTAATTTTAATGGTCCCCTAACAAAATATTGAGGGGGGGTTTGCTTTGAATTTTACTATATATTAATGTTTATATCCTCAAAAAAACAAGTTGGAAAAAAATAAAATAAATAACTAAATATTGTTTTTATTTTAATTAAGATTATATCAATATCAATATTCATTAATGCAAGGTGAATTCAATGTAATTATCTAACGCGATAATTTTATTAGATAAATCCAAGTTTATATGAGCCGCCTTGCATTCCAGGTACATTTACTTTTATCGTCTACAAAGGTTTCGTATGTCTTCACAATTTAAGAACACCATGTCCTGCATTATGTTTTATGTATCAATTTCAATATTAGAGACATTTTCCGTGGTAGCCTGCTTCATTTTGTGGTCATCGACCGGTTTCGGGCGTCCGCCCATCTTCAGGATGCGTTTGTCAGACAGTCTGATAACACAGACTTGCATAGAGCAAATTCAGTTTATACACTCAGTTTGAAATAAATTCTTTTTAAGAAGAACACTCTTAAAAAGAATTTATTTTAAACTGAGTGTATAAACTGAATTTGCTTTGTGCAAGTCTGTGTTATCAGACTGTCTGACCAACGCATCCTGAAGATGGGCGAACGCCCGAAACCGGTCGATGACCACAAAATGAACCAGGCTACCACGGAAAATGTCTCTGATACTTTCCAGCTCTGCGAAACCAACCACCACAACAATTTCAATATACATTGAACCCAAGATTTTTGATCATTTAATTCTTATATAATATCAACCAATAAGTGTCATCTGGCGGTTCGTCGATAAATATCTTAATGGGCACTGCATAAAGACAGATCAGAAAAAAACTGTACATAAACATACAAGTATTAATTGCAGATTGTGTGTAGATGAGGAATTTAATTTAAGCTTAGATTTGATCAGGAAATTGTGATGAAAGCTACTGCAGAATTTGTTGCTTCTGAATTTTCCTTAGTTCTTGGTCGGAGGAAATCTTGATTTCACTGTAGATGAAGTTGTTCTTAAGATTTTTTATTATTTTATTTTTTTATTCACAACTATACAGATTAGTATGTACAAAAAGTGAATATGGTGATAAGTGAGATATCCGAAGCCGATCAGGAACATCAGAAATATACATGGCTAGTACGGATAAAATACCAGATATTATCCAAAATTGCGGACCCATTCACATATTCAATAAATAAATATATGTCTGGTATTTTATCCGTCGTGCATATTTTATGCATATTTATTTTGTTCCTGACCGGTTTCGGATTTTCATACTTCGTCAGAGCAAATTCACGAAGTTCGTGTAGAGAGTTCACTTCAACGATGGACGAAAATCCAAAACCGGTCAGAAACAAAATCAATATGCATGCTACGACGGATACTTATCAGAAATAAATATAAATTTAATATATTTAATAAACTTCAAGTCTATTGTCAGATTGCTCAGAAGCCCAAAAAACAATTTGCGCCACAAAAGTATTTTAAATAAAATTGTGTTTAAATCTGAGCAGCTAACATTCCAAATTTAAACAGAAGTAAGAGAAATTTTAAAAAATCGTAGTCGTTTTCTGAAAATACCAAAAAACAAAGAATGTTACGTATTCTGTAAATTAGCATTTTCGATTGAACAATTTGGAACAATTTTAGTAAAGCATTTAATACAATAAGCTTATAATACAATATTATATTGATTTCAGAACCAAAGATTATACTGCTCCGCCCCCCCTCCCAACCAGGGCCCACAAAGAAGCCATTTTTTTTTTTGGAAAAAAATTCTAATCGAAATAATAGGGATATATTTATGTGTATATGGACAATAAAATACATATTACACACTCAAACACGTACACTCACACAGATCAATGTCTAAAAAACCACTTTTACGGACTAAGGAAACCTCAAAACGTGAAAATTTGACTCAATCGCGTCATTCCTCTTATCGGGTATAAAAGAATGTAAAAATTTATTTATGTAAACAATATTATGTTTTGGTCGTTGTTAATTAAACAAGCTAAAAAATTAGTTGAGTGGGGCCAAAGAAGAAACTTTTTATTTAAAAAAAAAGTTTATTCGACGTTTCGAACACCTTTGGTGCCCATCCTCAGGAACTACAAAACCAAAAATATGGATATCAAGAAAATTGTATTATAAAATTAAAACATACAATAATTAAACAATATTAGCTAAAGATATGATACCTGTTAAGGAAGAATGGAGAGGTAAATGTTTGAGGAGGTTATTGTTTGGTTGTAGAGTA
>JAAEAF010004835.1:0-76192 GCA_011037195.1 Triatoma infestans
TTGAAATATTTCGCAATATATATTAATGTTAATGAAGGTGATAAAGCCATACATTGTATTGAAATTGTACTTTATAGAAAACTAAACTCTATTGTAGCTCGCCACCACCTCATTTCTGGGAAAATATTGCAAAGAAAAGGATAGAAATTCATTTTGTGTTGATACTATATGAAATTTTAAGAAAATCACATTTTCAAAGAAATATGCGAAAAACTGAAAAAAATTATTCAATAAATTCGCTTTTTTCGGTTGATGGATTTTTTCGAAACCTTCAAATCAGATACGGCGGAAATCTACCTAAACTTGGAATACCAAGTTTAAGCTTACGGTGACTTTTGACCTAGGGAGATATTTTGATCACACACACACACATACTTACATACATACATACATATATATTCTGATCAATCCCTAAAAACTTTTTATTGAAAGTGCACTATTTATTTAACTTTCGATCACACACAACCCTCAGTATGAGAAAGAAAAAATAGTACAGTGCAGTAAATAATTGTTGTTGTGGTTGGTTCCGCAGAGCTGGAAAGTATCAGAGATATTTTCCGTGATAGCCTTAGCTCCTTTTTATGGTCATCGACCAGCTTTGGGCGTTCGCCCATCATCAGGATGCTTTTTTTCAAACAGTGTGATAACATAGTTTTGCTCTGTGCACTCCAGCTCTGCAAAACCAACCACAATAAAATGGACTCCTCCCCCCCACAAATATTTCAAATTAGTGTAAGTTTGGCCGTTTTTGAATTAAACAAGCTAAAAAATTAGTTGGGAGACTAATCATTAATATAATAATATATTATATTAATATATTATAACAATTAATTATTATATTTTTAATTCATAATTATTATGTATTTAAATTATATATGTAATAATTGTTACATGTTTTAATTTTATCATGCAATTTTCTTTATATCCATATTTTTTGTTTTGTAGTTCCTGAGGAAGGACACCAAAGGTGTACTAAACGTCGAATAAACTTTTTTAAAAAATAAAAAGTTTCTTCTTTGGCCCCAGCCAACTAATTTTTTAGCTTGTTTAATTAACAACGGCCAAACATAAATATTGTTTACACTAATTTGAAATCTTTTTTTGGTAGGGGGGAGTCTAGTTTATTGTGGTTGGGTCCGTAGAGCTGGAGTGCACAGAGCAAATCTACGTTACCACATTGTTTGACAAAAAGCATCCTGATGATAGGCGAACGCCCGAAATCGATCGATGACCACAAAAAGAAACAGGCTATCACGGAAAATATCTCTGATACACTAAAAAATTTTTTGGTTGGTTTAAAATTATTTTAAATTTAATCACTATCTAGCAGTTTAATGGTTAAATGAATAATAAGATAAAAAAGACTAAAAAAAAAAAAAAAAAATGTACTTTACAAAACACGATTAGAATAACATTGTTAGTCGTAGCTGAAATTTTATCACATGGTGTTCGCTAGAAGACTAAGAGACAAATGATGGTTAGTGTTTTGTATTCAGGTGTAAGTGGGTAGATCGTTATATAGCAGTGTGAGTGTATTTTGATGGTATTGAAAGAAAGGCGGGAGCTGATTGTGCTCTAAGGATGGGCTGATGTGGGCGCTAAAAGCCACCTGGTTCACAGTTTAGCTCTGAAACTAGCTGGCTCTAACCCATTCTCTGGCAGTTTGAATCACCCTAACTCGTCCATGTTATTTTTTTTTTCCACCTGCCTTTACAAGCCATCATCTTCATAACGACTCATCACCTTAGCCAATCTTTGCATCATACGAACTTTTTTTTTTCTTTTTAGTTCATCTTCTGTTTAAAGAACGTGCATTACCTAACATAAACGTATAGTAGAGATGGGATATCATATGTTTGAATATAATCTAAAAATTATTCTTATCACGGATAAAAAGCTACTCACCATTCCATTATTTGTCGTTCAGAACGGTGGTAACTGGCTATATAATCGGTTGTTCCTACTTGGAAAATAAATGTTGAAACTAGGGCAAAGTTACATCGGTTACTATGACCTGTATATATAATCTATTTTGATATGTTCTGCTCATTTTTACATAGTGCATTAAGAAAAAAAAATCTCAGACAATATAAGTTGTATGACAATGCTCATTGAATATAGATCAGTTTCCCAACTAAAACTTGTTTTCAATGTGAACAAACAATACGTGGTATCACGTGGTTTATAACGATCTGCTTGAAAAATATCGCTTGTATATATACATATACACGTTTAGCCTTGTTCGTAATAGTTTTTTTTTATTTGAATTTAAATATTTGTACTTTCTCTTACTGATGTTTGAGGATATATACTGCGTTAGTGTCAAATTTACGATACCCAGTTTTCACCGGAAATCACGTTTTGAGGATCACCGAGTACGACAAAGTGGTTTTTAGAAATTACTTAATATAATAAATCAATTATAATATACTACCTTTTAACAGCAAAATCTCCTCTCTCAACAATTTGGTTGATATTCTTCCTTTGCAACAAGAGGGGACTCATTTATAATTAGATCCTAGTGATCTCTCAATCTCCTAGAGGACAAATGCCCAAGTTTGGATTAATTTAGTTCGCTAAGCTCCTTTCATTAGAAGGCTGTATCAATTTCTCAATAAGTTACTTCATATATTCCAGCCCTGAGCAATAAACGCCTGATCATCTGTATATAATTTACAATCAGCTTAGTAATATTGCAATAACATTCCTATTGGTCTACACATCCGATTCCATTCAAGCAAGTTTTATATTTATATAGGGTTTGTTCGTGCAGTAGTCCCAAACCGTTGGGAGCATGCGCACCGAGAGTATGCTGTCTCAAACTCAAACGGTTTTCAACTCAGAGTAATGTGTTCGTGTTGTTTTTTAAACCTTCAGCAAACGGCTACGAAACTATCATAGCAGTCAGAGCTCAAAGCGCCAACCGATTTCAAACTGGCAGTCCGACGCAAGCGCAAAGAATTTTAACGCATTAAATTATTTCTTATTCTGCTTCTCCGACTGTCTTGGCCAATATTCCTTTCCATTTTTTTTTTTTTTTTTTTTTTGAAATAAAAACTGGTTTGTGTATATAGTATTATTATTCCCAAAAGGGGAGGGAAGTAAACCCTACGCTATCCAAAGGCCCCTCGGGCCCATTTAGCTGCCCCTAAAGAATACCTACCACTGGGACTAGAATGAAAATCCAGGCCCAGGTTTTAACCATCTAAGTTTCACAACAGACCGAACAAATCGGACCAAAACCTTAAAAGGACACAGCTTAAGATCCTCTACCGGCATCCTATTCCGGCCGAAGGTCCTAAACCTAATCTCCTCACAACCCAAACAATTCCGTCATCAAATGCATGGGTGTTTCCTCCTCAGTTTCACAAACTCTACAAAAAGGGTCAGGCACAAGTCCCATTATATAGAGATGTCTCCTTAAACCACAATGCCCAGTGAGGAATCCAACCAGATACCTGAGGGAGGTCCGTGAAAGACATCGGACCCCACTGCTCAAAGCTCCGTCCGGGCCCCAAATGAGCATTTTAGACTGCCGACAACCCACTGCACTCATCCATAAGGATGAGTGCTGTGAGGTCATCCACGTTTGAAAGCCCGACAAATATGTGCCAGAAGACACACCAACAGCAGGCTCTGGACCAATGAAAGGGAGAGAGGCACCTAATTTGGCAAACCTATCCACCTCCTCATTCCCAAAAATTCCCATATGACCTGGAACCCAGACCAGAAGCACATCCTTTATGAAGAAAGATCTTCCAGTCTTCTAGAACATTCCAACACCAATCTGGACGTGAAGACACATGAATTAAGCGCCTTCAACGCAGCCTGGCTATCCGAGCAGATACAAACACCTTTTAAATTAGTGTTACGCCCCTCTCATCCAAAATACAGCAAAGAATTGCATAAACCTCAGCCTGGATTTGTGGATATAACCACTTAGAATAATTTGCGGTTCTGTGCTATCTGAGACAGTCCTTTAAAGGTATGCGAATTGATATCTCATACGGTTTGCCGTACTTAATGTCTAGTTATTTATTTGCTATATCCTAATCATTTTTAATGAAACTGATTTCTTAAAAGATGTATGAGCTAATTTATTACATATTTAGAGCTAATAATTGCAAAACTAACCTTCCATTACTTTTTTCCTGAATGCTTTATAATTATCACGATACAATACTGATCGCAAAGCGTTCTTGAAGGCTAAGTTTCCAACAGTTTCAAACTGGCATGGTGGCGCATGTGCAAGGAAACCGTCAGGGACTATCACAAACTCGCTGCACAAACAAACTAAGATGACTTAATATAATATTTTAAAAACTAAGATGACATCTGACCTCTTGTAATAACCAAACGTTTCTTATCCAAAGGAATAGATAATTTTACTTCATACTTTAAACTTTTACTTTTACTTTATACTTGTTGTTCAAATAATTTATTTATGTAAATATTTATCTATTTAAATATTAAAATGAAAAAAAAAAAAATTCATATAATTTTTGAAATGGAATACTATAACTGTGGATATTTTTTACAAAAGTGAAATTAAAAGAAATTGTAAAACATCTAAACAGAATCTTGTTTACCCACTTTCCTCTTTACCTTTTATGTCACGCTTTTATTTTTTTGTTCACTCCCGTATACACTCTTCCTTATTCGAATGCTTTATAGGTCATATAATATCTCATATGATACGTGGTACAGGGAATGTTGGAATAATAAAAACTAATAAAAATGTTTGGTTTTAGTGTATACATATACATGTGGAAATGGGGGCGGGGAAGAGACTAGACTGCGGCCATCATTCCATAACATTCTTTGTCTCTCTCTACAACCCTAAATGTCTATTTCAACTTTTTTATTGCTACTATTTCTGTCGTCTGTGTGTGTGTGTGTGTGTGTTGTGTGTGATGGTTCGCCAACAACTATCAATAAGTCTTAACCCATCTGTTACATTATATCCCTGTGTAAATACGTATATATATCAATATAAGTACCCTCTCTAATATAATATAAGGTGTTCTTGAAAGCGATGTCTAAATATATAATTCTAATGTCTATATAATATATATACAGGGTGTCCCAAGGTATATGGATAACGACTTTTTCTCGGAAACTAAGATAGCTAGAAAAAAACTAAGAAATACGAGTCCTCGTAGTTTTTTTGTTAGAAAACCAAATTTAATTTGCAAATTTGTTTTGTTGCTTCCAGAAGCGAGATACAGGCACCAACTTCATTTTTTCAAATGGGGAGGTGTGGTTTTTCTTTAAGAAATAGATTCCTCTTGAACGGTTTTTTTCTGTGAGTGATATTTTACAAGTTATGAATGAAAAAACATGATTCCTATAAGAAATTTCAAAATGATATTATAACGGTTTTTTGATTGAATAAGAAGAAAAGTACTATTTTACTCTAAATTTTACTCCTCATTAATTACAGATCTTGCACGAACTGGCCCCCACCATTACAGATGCATACACATTTTTCCTGCCAATTGTACCTTATGACCAAAGAAATACTTCTAATGGTGGGGGGCCAGTTCGAGCAAGATCTGTAGTTAATGAGGAGTAAAATTTATAATAAAATAGTACTTTTCTTCTTATTCAATCAAAAAACCGTTATAATATCATTTTGAAATTTCTTATAGGAATCATCGCTCTTGTAAAATATCGCTCAAAGAAAAAAACCGTTCAAGTAAATTTTTCTTACAAAAAATAGAGGAATCTATTTCTTAAATAAAAACCACACCTCCCCATTTGACAAAATGAAGTTTGTGCCTGTATCTCGCTTCTCGAAGCACCAAAACAAATTTGCAAATTAAATTTGGATTTCTAACAAAAACTACGGGGACACGTATTTTTTAGTTTTTTCTAGCTATCTTAGTTTCCGAGAAAAAGTCGTTATCCATATACCTTGGGACACCCTGTATATATATATATATATATATATATATATATAGTTTTATAAAAGTTTAATGCGAAATTATTACTCAACTTGTTTTTGAATACCATTGCCTTTGATACGAGCAATTTGCCAATATCAGTCCATAATAATGATCCAATTGATCGCACCAACTTCACGAATAGAAATATGGAAGCTGTAATATTAATAGCAATTTCAGATTTAGCAGCAACGTGCTAAATTGCTTGATGACCGAAAACATTTGATCAGACATTGGAGCTCTACCGGCCAGTTAGCCAAGGTTTTACATTGGCGGCAGCTATATCTTATGCTAATACACACCGTTGGTTGTCAGTGTGTAGAATGTGGTTTAGAATGTGTTTAGTGTTGAGCATACAGTTTTGCCTCCAGTATCTGTATACAATAACCTCCACTAAAGCTTTCTGAATACTATGCAATTGTCCAAAATGTCAGTGTAAGTGCTGTTCGTTTATTAAATATTAATTGTTGTTGTTGATCCCTGCATGTTTACCAATTTCCTGAAGTATTGGCTAGCCCAGTTTACCTGCAGGTTTGAAACCACTAATCCGGCTCCAAAACTTAGCAAGTATTTATAACCATAGTGCCTCACAGTCACAAAGAAGATACATCACTGTGTGGTCCCTCTACTATCAGTTATGGCCTTCAAATGATGGCCCTAGTGTTTTGCATCTATTGGTTTATATCAAACCATGAAAGAATCTATTGTTTCCGAAGAATCCGAAGATTCTATTGTTTTACAAATTCATCATTTTTTATTAGTTATTTCTAGTATTATTAATAAAAAAAAAAAATTATTATAAAAGTCATTGCACTTTCTCTGCCTACCCTTTCACAAATAAGTATTAATTGTGAGTATAATACCAACTCGTGTGTTCATCAATTCACCGTCTTTCATCAACCCTCATCTAGATGCCATTAAATTACCTTTGCCAAATTTCTATTTGGAAATTGCTAGTAACTAAGAAATTTTGGTTTATTAAATTTATGAAGTAAAAATATTATTTGCTAAATTTATTATGCGTTCTGAAGAGAGACCAGAGAAAATTTATTATGGAAATTGTTAATAAACTATGCCGATTGGTTCTTCCTCTTCCACAATTTTTCCGGCAACATGAATGGAGTAGCTCCTCTGTTAAAAATTTATCAATGTTAAAACCACACCCCTCACGATTACAAACTACGAACAAGAATCACAATGAATCTACAGCGTAGCTAAAAACATTGACGAATATTAAGAAAATAAATTAGGCAATAAATCCGCACGCGCGATGAAAAACTACTGTCCTGTATATGACAATAGCGGCATTAATAAACTTAAAATGTCCGGAATTTTTACCATTGGCCAGACAGGTAATGTAAGGAAAGATCAAAGGAAAGGTTTACGGAACGCATTCATTAATTATAAATATCGCATACCGATTCCAACTTTGACAATCATCTAAACGTACACCAACATAAAACCGTTAACATTCCACGATATCGTTGATACCATCGGGCACAAAAAGACGAAGACTGGAATTCGAAATATAAAAACATAAAATATCAATACAAAACTTAATAAACGAGCAAAAAAAAAGAAGAAAATTTCGCTAGCTTATTCAATACATCATTTCACAATCAAACCTAAAAAAAAAAAAAAAAGAAGCAACAACCAAACAACACACTTATCCAATATCCAAACAGCCAAACAGCAATCCAAAACATAAATAACGCATTATTTAAAAAAACGTTTCTGTTGCAAATGCAAATGTCAGAGAGTATGGTTGTGAATGCTGGACATGTGAGTATCAGATAACTTAGATGATTAGATGATTGTCAGATAGCATGGTTAATTAATTAATGTTTGGCTGTTATAGGTAGTTAGAGTATATATTGTTAAAATTCGTGAGTTCGGCCCGAAGTAAAAAAAAAACAAAAAACAAGATGAATCTTGCCAACGTTTTGATAAATTTATTATCTTTTTCAAAGGAAAAAATGTATTTTATGTAGTGCGTAAAGTGTGATGTAGATGTTATTATGTGCAGCCTGTTTTGTATGTCTACACGTTGCACACTACACGAAATACATTTTGCATTGAAGGTAATAGAAACGTTGGCCAGAATTCATCTTGTTTATTTTTACTTAGGGCCGAACCTCACGAATTTAACAATATGATTATTTAATTTAATACAACCTCAAAGAGCTATTGGAAAAAAGTAATGGCAGACTTGCTATTACTCTGATGGCTCCAGGTTTTAAGGGGTATGCCACTGTTTTCTAAACTGACAGGATTAGTATCACTGAATACTGCCGTATGGTGGATGAGTGGCAGGGTGAAGTTAAAGAGGTGAGGATATTATCTGATGTCAAGTCCAGTCGGCTTTGAATAAGACCTGCAGGAGCTCTAAATTAGTGAGTGAATGCAGGAAAGACTTAAAGGCCTCGCTCAGAGGAGCAGAGCGGAGCTCTTCTGGATATCCGGACATGTGGGTATAAAGTGGAATGAGAGGGCGAACAAGTTGGCTAAACTGGGTCCTTATTACCGTTTTGTGCTATTGAACCAGCAGTTAGCTGTCACCAAGCAATTTTGCAATAAGGAAGTCAAACAATGGAGGAATGGGAAACTGGAGAAACCCTGGAGGGACACGGAAGGTTGTCTCCAGATTAAAAGTTTATAAAAGGTGTAAGACCGGGGGCTGTTAATAGTTTAAAAAAAAAAGTTTCCGCGTATTTTGGCGGGTAACACTCTCAAGGGATTGCTTGTGGGAGTTGGAGATTGAAGATATCTTAAGATATGTAATCAGACTTGCTGGGGGCTTGCTGGGGATGGCTTCTTAGGTGTGATTATTTTTTTGGGCGGGAGGATAAGACTCACATTGACTTAAGACACGCGCCTTCGGGCACCCATTATTATTAGTAACAATCTAATTCTTTTGGAACACACATCTTTGTCTATCTTACAATTGTTTATTTTATTATTAATTATTCCATAATTTATCATCATATTCTAAAAATACGTCAACAATAGATGTAGTAATCTCTTGTAATTAAATATTTGTTCTATAGTCAAGAAGAACTTAAAATGAGATGAAAATTGAACTAAAATGTAGTTTAAGTTGCGTATTTCCACTTCATTTCTAAAGAACCAAAAATACAATGCCTTTTAAAAATGGAAACAAAGTGGCTTCAGTCAGGTACAAAGAACCCCTTCCTTATCCAATTAAGTCGTAACAAAATACCTTCAAAAACAGTGTGTAATCTGATTTTGTTCTGTGCAAGTCTGTGTTTATCACACTGTTTATCAAGACATTTTGATGATGGGTGAACGCCCAAAACTGGTCGATGATCACCGAAATGAAGTAGATTAACTCGGAAAGTATTTCTGATAATTTACCAATGCACCACTAAGATATATTAATAAACTAAGATTAACTCAAAATTATGAATAATTTAGGATTAATTGAAAGATGTATTGACATTTTGTAAATAGAAATTTGGAACATATTGGAAACTATAAAATTATAGATTTGAAACCATACTCTAATTAACAAAGAGTTAAGGGAATTGTTTTGCGTTTACTTTGTGCGTATCTATACTAAAATATTAGAACTTGGATTCAAACAGTTTGTACAGCATTCTCCAACCTCAACTAGAGATACTAACCACTGCTAAGCAAGCAGTCACGTATGAGACATCTGTCTAGCGGTGGGGACAGCTCTTTACTGGCTTACTCTCTCACCCGTAGATGGTGGGACAAAACGGTCTACTAATGACGTCACTTGGACGACACAGATGCGACCACAAAGTATGACGGTCGGGTAACACAGTGTAAGGCAATTATGGAAAGAGATAGAGAATTAGAAGATAGTAAGAGTGAGATATGAAAGGTGTGTAGAAGGAGAAAAGCAAATGGTTGGAACACGAAACACACGTACAGAAACTTGTAGCGAAATGCCTGCCAGTATAGAACACCGGAACACGGTTATCTGCTTAGTGTTGGTAATGTTTCAGGTAGGAGGTGCACAACTATACGGTAAAAGTTATGCCAGGATCGGATACAACTTCTTGGCAAAATGACTTTTTGACAAGCCGTTCGTCTATTTCTTTCCAATACTGAAGACAGTTTTTCCTCTTTGCGCCATCCAACAGATGTTCAGAAATCTAGTGATAACTTTTCAATTTTTTGTTTTCAATTAGTTTATATCTTGTTTTACGTTTTAAATAATAATAATAATAGTTCGTTAAAGGAAAAGATCGATTTTCAATTAATTTCCATGGCTCTTCAAATCATGTGTGAAGCGATATAGATAATTCCACACTTGGAATCTGATTTAGTTATTTTAACTGATAGCCAAAGCGTTACAGAAACGTTAAAAACATCAAACACTCTTCGAATGTGACGCACATTCAGCTAGAGATACTGCAGCTTCTCTATGTTATTCAAGAGAGAGGAAATATTACTAGAAACGTTTGGATTAAGGCTCATGTAGGGATTGCGGGTAATGAACGTGCAGATTATTTAGCCCGTAGGGCTATGGTAGAAGGGGAAATTATTCAGATAAAACTTCATTTCAGGGATATATAGGAAAGGTTAACATGAAAGCGTTGGATCTTTGGAATAAAATAAAATCGGTTGGAAACAAGGGACAATTCTACAAATCATTTAATTCAATACCTAAAGTCAAACCATGGTTTTCATTGATGGATACTGATAAGAGGGTGTGTAGATTAATCAGTCGCCTTAGAGCTAATCACGGATTATGTAGGGAATATCTATACAAAATTGGTGAAGAGATATCTCCCTTATGTCATTTATGTCAAGAAAATGAAAACTTGATCATATCGTTATGGTTTGTCCCAAATATGACCATAGCAGACAGAACTTTATGAAAAAATAACTCGAAATAATGATAAATCGATTTTGCTATACAGAGATTCTTGCAACTTCCGATAGAGAGGTTTACATTTCATTGTTTTATTTTATAAATGAAAATAACTTCAGAATCTAATAGAACTTAAATTATTTCAAAATAAAAATAACAAAGGAGGTGGGCGCTAATAACCTTAGAAGTTGATGCGCCCAAAAAAAAAAACAAAGCAAGGGAGGAGGAATATTGAGTACCCCTTCCAAACGGAATTTTTGTTTACACGATTGTACCTGTAATTCTAAGTAATGTATATAGAGTATTAAAATACTTTACTAATAGCTTTATCATGTGTATAGGTATATTGGTAATTCATTGGTATGCATGTACTTATGTTTAGGTGTGTGTATTTATTGATATGTATATATTTATTGGTATGAAAGCATTTATTGTTATGCATGTATTTATTAGTGTGGATGTTATTACTAGAATGAAAGTGAGTTTTTAATCTAGGTTAAGGAATGAAAGCTTGGTGTAAGTGAGGTGTTGGGAAGCTGATGCCTCAAAGGAATGGCAATTGTTGGCTGCGGAAGCCTTCTTCCTTCATCTTAGATCGGGTGCCACTAATCTGTGCGGGATTGGCGTCCCGCACATAGTATGTCTGGTGATGTGAAAGTGTTGCGTATATAGCTTCATTCTGGATATAGGAACACATGGAGTGTTGACTTATTAAAGTTATTAAATATCATTCATAAAAATATATTCTAGACGTGATAGGCGTATAATGTAATAAGTTAATGAACAGCTTGTTTAGTTATGTATTTTTTAATGATCTACCTTATGGCTATAGCCTTCAGAGCTAATGCAAAAAAAAAAAACACTTGGAATCGATGTTACAACATATACGTATACAAATTCAAGGATTATGCATATTTTGTTATTACTTTTTAATTTAAGGCGCGTCAGCATCTATGGCGATTGGTGCCCGAAGCCGGCCTCTGGACATTATTCTGTCGTTACAGACAGCACTGCCCAACACCGGACAGTGAGCTTAGAGACTACTAGGAAAAATTCCTACCCTATATTTTAATAATGACTTCTTGTTTCACACTTAAGAGAGTTAAAAATAATAATAATCTGGTATGAAACCTCACAAGACTTTTCCTTATTGCAATGTACTTAGTTTATAAACAATGACTGATGTACGTAGTACGTAGTCACACTGACAAATAATAATTGCCTTTTAACCTGTAATTTTTATTAGACCTTTAGTTATCTTCAATGTTATATATCGATTGAAAAATCTAAACTTAGTCAAACTTTTTTGAGAGAAGCACAACTTCATCCGTCTTCCAAAATCCTCCTTGAATGACTTTTTCTTCGAAAAAAGTGCAACCCTAAAAAAGTGATAATTCTCTGAAATACCGCCAATCCAACCCAATCCAATCTTTGATTTTGGCAATCCAACTATGTAAATTGTAGATAATAGAATTGTATAATAAACTAAACCAGCACTTTAAAGGGAAGCATAACCATACCACTCTCCAAAACCACCCTAAAATGGACTTCATCAGAGATATTTTCCATGATAGCCTGCTTCTTTTTTGTGGTCATCGACCGGTTTCGGATGTTCGCCCACCATCGGCATATATTTTGTCAACAGTGTGGTAACATAGATTTGCTCTGTACACTCCAGCTCTGCGGAACCAATCACAATAAAATGGACTCCCCCCCCTCCCCCAAATATTTCAAATTAGTGTAAACAATATTTGTTTGGCCGTTGTTAATTAAACAAGCTAAAAAATTAGTTGGCTGGGTCCGAAGAAGAAATTTTTTATTTTTTAAAAAGTTTATTCGACGTTTCGGACATCTTTGGTGTCCTTCCTCAGGAACTACAAAACAAAAAATATGGATATATAGAAAATTGTATGATAAAATTAAAACATATAACAATTATTACGTATATAATTTAAATATATAATAATTATAAATTGAAACATATAATAATTATTTGTTATATGTTTTAATTTTATCATACAATATTCTTTAAATCCATATTTTTTGTTTTGTAGTTCCTGAGAAAGGACAGCAAAGGTGTTCGAAACGTCGAATAAACATTTTAAAAAATAAAAAAGTTTCTTCTTTGGCCCCAGCCAACTGAATTTTTAGCTTGTTTATTTCAAATTAGATATAGCTCATAGCTGAAATTGTTAACCAAGTTTAAAGAAAATTGTTTTCGACAAAATCGCAGAAAACTGAAAAAATTATTCTATTACTTCTGTTGTTCAAAATTGACCAAAACTTTATTGCCAGCTCTCTTGATAGAAGTTAGACGAAATATCAAGTTTCATTTTTCTGCAACTTCCCGTTTTCGAGGTATGTGGACCGATTGATTGTACAACATACACATCAATTTCTAAAAATCACTTTATTTCACTCAGGGCACCTTGAAACGAGTATTTCCGGTGAAAACTCGATATTTCGAAAATTCCTTTCTTTTTTTTTTTTGCAGTTCCTTATAAATCAAGTCCGTATGTCCATGTATGACCTAATAGGGATTGTGTAGTTGTCTTTGTAATGTAAGATTTGATCGTGTATTCCTTTTTTAATATTCTGTATCGGAAAATCAATTCATTTTGTTTGACCCTAACTTATCCCATCCTAGCCGGTGCGCCCAAGGCAGCATCCTGGCACCTATCCTTTATACCTTATATACTGCTGATATCCCCGTGCATTCTAACACAACCATTTATACTTATGCCGATGACACCGCAATCTTCTTTCCTCTTATAATGATCCCGTAATTGCTCAACGTTCCCTTCAAGCCCACCTCCAATCCAGAATGAAAATCAACCCTAACAAATCACATTCAACAAAAAAGTGGTTCCTCCCGTTTACCTTTTCAGCTTTCTATCCCACCCGCAAACCAAGTTCGCTATCTTGGTATGTACCTAGACAAGCGACTAACTTGGAACCCATAACCAGACTTAAACGGACTTCCCTCAACAACCTTTTCAGACTACTTGCTAGACTCCTTGACAAGCGCTCCAAACTCACTTTGCAGAATAAAATACGACTGTCCAGACTAGTTAGCATACATAGTAGGTAGAATGGAATGTGATTACAAATGGACTCCACAACACAAGACCTTGATTAAACCACTAGATAACACTGGAAATTTAACGTCAGATTCCTCAGAATTTCCAAAAAAAAATCCTGTGTTTCAAATAAAATAATAGCAATTTTATTTATAGAACCACACATTATACTTATACAATGCTGTTGGTACGGAACCACAAAACGTAACCAACCTCAACAAAATAAATGCCCTGCGATCCAAAATACTCCGTCGCATAGTCGAGCTTCTTAATACGTTTCCAAACATGCAATCCACACAGATCTGAAGACCTTTTGTCCACGATTTAGCCAAGTTCCGGTACAAGAAATTCCACAGCAGGCTCTCCATTCATCCCAATCCTCTCGCCAAAACCCTCTCCTCCACAGCACTTCCAGGCCCTGCGTCCTTCTAGGTAACCAGTGGTAGTTGTCGGTGGATAACGACCATTCATGACCATCATGTCATTGTTTATATCTTCTCTCAGCCTATTTAATTGTTGCATATTTATTTATGTAATTGTAAAATATTCAATAAAACAATAAAAAAAATTATTTTATTTTAGTCGAGGATTTCACTTTAGTTGTTGTTCTAGAAGGAGTCAAAGATAAATGAAATATGATTGAAAACTATAGCAAGCAGTGTTTTCCGGTTTAAGTTCATGTGTTTAGTATTTATGTGTTGTTGATCTTGATTCGCCACTTTCGGTGCCAGGGTTCGAGAAAATTGAGATTAGTTTTTGAAAATGTTGGATAGCCAAGGCGGGGTCACTATTTAGGGGAGGAGGGAGTGAATCACAAATCTGATTCTTTTGTTTATGAACGAAATATCAATTTTTAAGGTTAAAAACGTTTTTATTTCCAGTAAAACTTGAAATATATTATAAACTTGGGAAACTTTGGAAATACATATTATTCATATATACGTGTTTGGATTATCTTTCTTCATTTTTTTTTTAGTGTTTGCAGAAAATATATATAATTTCAGTGTGTATGTATGTGAAAGTTGGCAAGGTGTTGGTTTTTTCTTTTGTTTTTGTTGGTTGTTTGTGTTTCTATACTAAGTTGGAAAATAGCTATAAGCAGAACAGCATACATTTAAATGTCAATAAAATTTTTCCATGAAGATCGGCTGGGAAAACTGACACATGCTGTTATAAAGTGTGTGTGTGTGTGTGTGTGTGTGTGTGTGTGTGTATGAGATGCAGTCAGTGTATTTTTGAAGGGTGTTTGGTGGACTTAAGCTGCCGCCTTGGGGTGAAAAGTAAAGTGAGAGTGTACGCCACATTCCGTAGAAGGTTCTTTTGCCGTTGATGGGGATTTAGCGGCCCAAACTCTCTCTCGTTCATACGCTTCCTTTCTTCTCACACATCGTTCATTCCTATTATAGCCTAGCTACTTGTGTACATGTTCATTTTACTTTACATACATACACAAACACACACATGTATATATATATAAATACTTTCTGAACCTAAATTATCTTTAAGACTTAACAATTATTTCGCCAAGTTAAAATTATCGTTTTTTAATGCGATTAGCATATTCACCCACTATACACAAACAAAAGTTACACACTATTTTCTTACATTCTTTCAACATTAATGAAACTTAATGGGCACTTATTTCTTTTTTCTCAAAAAAAACTATTAAAACATTATGTTGACGTAGAATAAAAAGGGTTATAAATTATTATGAACGGATGAATTCATGTCCAATCTCTTGCTACATATTTAGAAAAAATTCCAGATTTTTGGGTGAGTAAGTGGTTAATAAAGAATACCAATCTCTTTAGCCCCCCCCCCCCAAATGTAACGTTTTTGAAAAACAAATACTCACAAGATTTTCTCTTAGTGGTGTTAATACTATTGGATATAAAAAAAAAATCTGGTGTGAAACACTCACACAACTTTCTCTTATTCCAGTTCTCAAAATTATACTTGACAAATTTTATAGTTAGTGAGTATCAAATTTAATGATTTTCGTCAAAAACTGAAAAAACTGTTCAGTAAAAGCGCACTTCCGGTTTACTAATTTTCTTGACACTTGGAATTTTGGCCATCTATTTATTTCTAATTAATTTTGTTTGGATGATAGAATTGTATAATCAACTATGATAATAGCTCTTTCGAGATATACATAATCCCACCCCTCCCCTAAAAGTACCCTTAAATGAATTTTCCCAGAGAAATGTTTAAAATAAAAGTTGTAGATCTTTGTATGTTCAGTTTATATAAGGAGTTTCAAGAAAATCGTCGGAGCCATTTTTGAGAAAATTGCGAAAAAGTGAAAAAAAAAAAAATCATTTAAAAAAGTGGTAAAGTAAGCGCACTTCCGGTTATACGATTCTTTTCAAACTCCAAATTTCAACAACATATTCAATTCTAATTAACATTATTTAGATGACAGAACTGTCTAATAAACTGAAATAGCACTTTACATGTGAATCTAACGCCCCTACCCCATAACTGCCCTTAAATGAATTTTCCCAGAAAAACGTTTCAAATAAAAGTTGTAGCTCGTTGTATGTGTAGTTGATATTCCAAGTTTGAAGAAAATCGTCGGAGCCATTTTTGAGAAAAACGCAAAAAAGTAAAAAAAAAACTAGTAAAGTGGTACTTCCGGTTGAGGAATTTTGACAGATAACATACCTTCAGATCCCATGGTGATACCTAAAACGGAATATCAAGTTTCAATATTCTGCGGTTTTCCGTTTTTGAGCTATGCTATTCACACACACACATGGACTCACACACACACAAAGTAGTTGGTAAAAACCACTTTCTTGGACTCAGGGGACCTCAAAAGGGATATTTTCGGTGAAAACTCGATATGGAAAAAATTTGACACGATTACAATACTTCCTCTTACTTAAGAGAAAGTAAAAATGACCAATTATCTTTAAAAGTTTTCTGTGAATTCGAAATTTTACTCCATTTTCCTTTAACAATAAATGCAGAAGGGATTAAGCTCAGCGTTGGCGCGCTAGACTAGCAACGCGAAGGTCCTGGGTTCGAGTCCAGTTTCATTACCTAGGAGCTCACTGTCCGGTGATAGGCAATGTTGTCTGTAACGAGAGAACACTGTCAAAGTGGCTGGCATTGTACTGATAAGGCTGTGGGTCAAAATAGGTCTGAAAGATGTACTATAGTGCATTACAAAATTTATATATATGCAGCAAAATACAAATTTTCATCAAATTTGGAATTTGGAATTTGGCTACTCATCATTTGTTGCCCTAATATAGATATAGTGATTTTAGGCGGCAAACAGGCAAACATTATTTAGCATACATAGTAGGTAGTATGGAATGTGGATTACAAATGGAATCCAGAACACAACACCTTGATTAAACCGCTAGATAGCACTGGAAATTTAACGTCAGAATCCTCAGAATTTTTAAAAATAAAAATCCTATGTTTCAAATAAAATAATAGCCATTTTATTCATAGAATCACATATTATACTTGATAGTGGCACTTTGGAAAAACTTAAGTTGCATTTATATCGCAGTATCCTCTAGAAATAAATTTTGCTCTAAAAATTTCAAATAAAATGTATAAGAATTTAAAGAATATTAAAGTAAGTTATGAAAATAGTTTTTATATCGAAAAAACTGACCTTTCACTTGCAACGTGGAATGTAAATACTATGCTAAGGAACCGGGCAAAATGAATACAAGATTGCCGACCAATTATTGCAAGCTTAGAATTGATATCGCTGCATTATAAGAAACAAGATGGAATGGAAATGGGAGAATTGGTAAAAAAAGAATATTCGATATTCTACAGCGGCCCTGAAAGTAAGACTGGTCAAGCGGAAACTGGCTTATTTGTAAGCTATAAAATAAGAAATACGGTACCCAATTTTGTGCGTTTCAGATAGAAAATGCAAATTTAAAGGAACATTAAAGGAAGATTTCCGAATGTATCTATACTTCCTGTTTATGCATGAACATATGAGGCTAACGACTGTAGTAAAAAAGATTTTTATGATGAGGTTGGAAAAAGTATTGAGAACGTACTGAGGTATGATGCAGTGTTGTTTATAGGAGATTTCAATGCTAGGATAGGAAAATAAGAGTCAATAGGCGGAGTAGCTGGAAAATATTCCTTGCATGATGTAACGACTGAAAATGGGATGCTTCTCACTCAATGTGCAGAGATGTACGGTTTATGTATAATGTGCACCTGCTTTCCCTACAAAAACATCCATAAGGGAACATGGAAGATGCCGGGAAGGGACGTTGTCAATCAAATTGATCATGTCCTCATATCTACAAGGCATACGTCGAACATCATAGATGACAGAAATATGAGAGGCCTCAGCTGTGATTCTGACCATTTCCTAGTTAGAGCAAAATTAAGACTAATGATCAGGGGTGCAGCAAGAGCAGGAAGAATAAAAAGAGCGAAATGGAATAAGATAGAAAGAGAACTTGGGAAGTATCAAGAGATATGGGGAGAGAGACGTATAGAGAAGGAAGCACTTGGGATAGAGAAAAATGGAAGACCATCCGAGAAAATATCTGTACAAGAGCTGAAAACATCTTAGGAGAGCTTAAACCTTAAAGAAATGAGTGGTTTAATGAAAAAATGTGAAGAAGCTATAAAGTTGAAAAACGCAGCCAGGCAAAAAATGTTGCAAAGATGCACCAGGCAGAACCTGGAGAATTATCGAATAAAAAGAAGAGATGCAAAGAGGATTTGTGGACAAGAGAAAAAGAAAATGATTCAGCGGCGTCTAGAGAATATAGAAGGATTGAACGCAGCGCATGGTAATAGAGGTTTTTATAAATACGTAAATTGGTTTAGAAAGGGGTATCAACCAAAGCTGAATAACTGCAGGAGCAAAACGGGGAAATTACTGGATGGAGAGAAAGAAGTAATGAGTAGATAGACTGAACACTTCTCCGAAGTACTAAACGTAAACGTCGATGAAATGGAGGACAGCATTGAGGAGGTAAGCTATTCATTGTATCTTCAGTCTCTAATTGAAGAATCAGATAGAGAGGAGATTATTTACGCAATTGAAGATTTAAAGAATAATAAAGGCTCCGGCGAGGACAAATTAGTTATAGAATTAATTAAAGGTAGCAGCAGGAAAATGAAGGATCATATAGCAGAATTGATAACTGGCATATGGAATAATGAAAGGTTGCTAAATAACGGAAGGTGGGATTACTATGCCCTATATTTAAGAATGTTAGCAAGGATGAATGCGCTAATTATAGAGGGATCTCGCTCCTTGAAATTTTATATAAATACTATCAAATTTAATCTTATGAAGAGTCAGAAGATATGCGGAGGGGGTGCTAGGAACTGATCTGAACTTATTTTTCATAGACTATAAGCAAGCATTTGATAGTATTAACAGAGCGACATTATCAAAAATATTATTGAAAAACGAAATGCCTCAAAAGCTAATTAATATGTCAATGGAAAATGCGTCTGCAAAAGTTATGATTGGAAATAAAAGCGGAGAGGCGTTTAAAGTGCAATCGGGAGTGAGGCAAGGAGATGCGCTGTCCGCAATATTATTTAATTTAGCCCTGAATGAGGCTGTGAAAGATGCAGCTAAAGATAGCACAATAGCAGAGAGAACGTGGCAAATTCGTGCTTATGCTGATGGACCTTGTCATCATAGCAAGAGGAGAAGCTACACAAAGAAGCCTGTGTGATAATTTATAAAAATGGGTCCAAAGTACGGCTAATGATAAATATAAACAAAACAAAATATTTAAAAATGTCTTCGACAGCGAGTAGAAGGGCTTGACATGAAGATAGGATCCTCCATTTCTGTTTTGAGAGTGTTGTCAGCTCGCCTACCTTGTTCCACTATTAATAGTGAAAACAAAATAAGCAACGAAATTGAAAATGGGATTATGAAGGGTAACAGAGCCTACTTGGCCAAGCATAAGTTGCTCCAATCAGAAGTGTTATCCAGATCTACGAAATTAAAATTATATAAGTCTCTCTCTAGTAAGACCTATTGTGGATCGCAAGGGGGATAGGACAGAGTGCCTTGTGCGTCTCTGTCCGCTTGTTACTCCCCAAGTCAACCTCACCTCCACGTGGTGCGATCTGGGCACCTCCCTCGGGAGGTGGCTGACGAGGAAATGGCGAGGGCCGGACTAAACCCCTCTGGCTCTTCCCCTCCCACTTCCCATCCTAGTGATCCTTCCCAACCACTTTGGTATCCCCACCCAAGCCGAGAAGGGATGCGCGTCGAGGCTGAATGCGTACAGGGTGGTAAAACATATGTGCGGTAGCGGTCACCTAGGGGAACCGGGCGAAACCCCATTGTATTGTAGCCTTCTCGTGGTATGGGGCTCTGCCACGGGTGACGGTACATCTCCCCCATTTCTCGTGGGAACAAAATGGAATACACCATTTTTGTGGAAAGAGAAAGGAAGGATGGGCGAGAAGAGAAGAACTTGCCCAAACTAATACCCTCTGTTGGTGGAGATCCCCAAGGTTCTGGGGTGAGACCAGTGGTGGGTATCGATTTGGGGGGTGATACTTTGGTTACCCCTCGAACTGATGCAGGGAGAGGAGAGGATAGGATAGCTGGGACAGGTGCAAACACAGGTCCTTCAGCGACGAATCCTCTGAAGGTCTATCCTGCCAAAGAAGTCCTCAGGATTGCCAAGATGTTGGTGTGGGTGGCGGGGCGCTGAGGGAGAAGGCCCCAACTGTGGTGTTGGAAAAGCTGCGTTCGCAGAACGTAGACCTGGACACTGCAGACTGGAGAGCCATCAATAGGAATGCTGAATCCCGGGGACAAACCCTGGAAACTGGCATTTCTGAAGAAACCCTGGAACGCCAAAGAAAATCCAATCTCGAGGCTTTTCTCGGGATGGACATGGTGAAGTTTAGGGTCGTCGTTAAAACGAAGGATGATGGCTGAGGGGAAGTCGAACCTTAAGAATCGATGGAGAGTACTGCAGGTAAATCTCCATCATAGTAAAGGAGCGTTGGCAGCGCTATCAAACTATCTCTTGAGAGAAGACATCGCCATAGCCCTGATCCAGGAACCCTGGCTGGTGCGAGGAAGAGTGGCTGGGCTGGGTGAACTTGCAGGTAAGATCGTGTACAATCGTAGCCTGGACAATCCTAGAACATGCATGTATGTTAGGAAAGATATTACCTTTTTACTGCTGACTGATTTCTGTTACAGGGACCAGACAGCGGCTAGGGTGAGACTACGCATAGAGGGAGGATTCAGAGACTTTGTCTGTGTGTCAGCCTACCTTCCATTCAACTCAACAGAACCACCACCACCAGAAGAGTTGCAGAATTTGGTAACTTACTGTAAGGATGGTGGACTGGAACTACTGATCGGATGTGACGCCAATGCACATAATGAGGTATGGGGCAGCACAGATACGAATCAGAGACGTAAGTCACTCTTGGAATTTATCTTAGCGAATAACTTGTGCTTGATAAGCGAGGGTGAGGAACCCACCTTCTTTAATGTTAGACGCAGGGAGGTGATTGATCTCACCATAGCGACTAACTTTATGTCGACTCTGATGAGAAGCTGGCATGTGTCCAGGGAACCCTCACTTTCGGATCACATGTACATAAGGTTTGATCTCCTGTCTGACTGTAGACAGTTTGGAGCTACAGGAATCCCAGACGTACGGACTGGGATTCGTATCGACAGGATCTAGACCATAATATCAAAACAGTTAAACAGACCTATGTAACTGGGGAGGACATCGAGGATGCGGCAGACCAACTGCAGAAGGTCATCCTTGATGCGTACCAGGAGAACTGCGCGGAGGTGGTGAGGTCATCCTCAAGAAAGGTCAGCTGGTGGAATAATCAGCTGACCAAGCTCCGTGCTAAGACTAGGAAACTGTTTAATGCAGCAAAGAGGAGAGGCTCATGGGAGGAGTACCGTAGAACCCTCACCTCTTACAACATGGCCATTCGAAAAGCCAAAAGGGACTCGTGGAGGAGGCTATGTGAGGAGGTCGAAACGATCTCGGAAGGGGCCAGACTCCACAAGATATTATCTAAGGTGCCGGTTAATCCAATTGGAACTATCAGGAAACCAGATGGTGACTTTACTGAGTCGGAAAGAGACACTCTGGAACTGTTGATCCAGACACACTTTCCGGACTCACGGTTGGCGCCAGTGAGAAGGGCAGACGAGAACTTGGGGGAACTCGGCCTTCGGCGGGGTTCCAGGGAGGACTGGTCTGTGGCCAAAAGCTGCGTCACGCACAATAAGCTTAAGTGGGCTGTTAACCACTTTAAGCCATATAAGTCACCTGGGCCTGACGGAATCTTCCCTGCTCTACTGCAGAGGGGCGGGGAAACTCTTACTCCTATCTTATGCAGACTGATGAGGGCATGCTTGGCTCTCAGCCACGTTCCTAGAGCGTGGAGGGTCTGTAAGAGTTATCTATATACCGAAGCCTGGGCAGAGAACGCATTCCCCAGGCTAAGGCATATAGACCGATCAGTCTTTCTTCATTTATGTTGAAAGTTCTGGAAAAACTGGTGGACCTGCAAATTAGAGAGGTGGTGCTGGGGCGAGATCCTCAGCACCCCGCACAGCATGCCTACCAGTCGGGGAAATCCTGTGAGTCGGCTCTCCATTCTCTTGTTGGAGAACTGGAGGTGTCGGTACATGGCAGGGAAACAGCCGGGTGTGTTCTTGGACATTGAGGGTGCGTTCAGCAACATGACCTTCTGCCTTATTACTCAGGCGTTAGAAAGGCGCGGTGTCAGTAGACCCATCGTTAGATGGATCGACAGTGTGCTTAAAACTCGGACGATTATAGCAAGCCTATGTGAAGCTTCGCTAGAGATTACGCCCACAAGGGGCTGCCCGCAGGGTGGGGTTTTATCCCCGCTTCTGTGGTGCATGGTTGTGGATGAACTGTTGGAAGAGCTTAGTGGTACTGGATGTTCCGTGCTGGGCTACGCTGATGATATAGTGGTGGTAGCCAGAGGCAGGCACGAATCTACAGTCGGGGAGCTCCTACAAGAGGCGCTTAGGCGCATAGAACAATGGTGCAGTAGAGTGGACCTTGGGGTAAATCCACAGAAAACCACTCTTGTACCGTTTACTAGGAGGAGGGATATTAAGGTATATAAGGAAGGCAATGTCCTTCTTCGGGAAGATACTGGATGTGTCGGATAGAGTCAAGTATCTGGGGGAAAAGTCGCTATGCTGTGCTACAAGGGCCTGTGGGAAGTCATGGGGGCTAACTCCAAGGAATATGTGGGTAACGGAAGTAGACGGTATTTGGAAAATAAAAACAGACGCCGAAATTGCACTTACTAGAAAAAGAAAATATCGTAAATGTTATAAAAGTAGGCAGGCTAAGGTGGGCTGGATATGTTGTTAGGATGGAATCAACGAGAATGCCAAAAAAATTATTGGATATGAACATCTTTGGAAAAAGAAGAAAAGGAAGACTATGGAGCAGATGAGACGATGAGGTGGCAAGGGACGCTGCGAAGCTTGGAGTTCGAAATTGGTAAGAGGGAGGCGATGGATAGAGATGTATGGAGACGGATAATCCAGGAGGCCAAAGGTCACCCAGACCTGCAGCGCCGGGGAGTAAGTAAGTAAGTAAGTAAGTAAGAAAATTGTTTGAATGGTTTTTTTTCCCCCCCCAAAAAATCGAAACAAATTAGTAAAGTCACATTTTAAGTTGGTAATTTTGACCAAAATATTCTGGTGATGCCTAAACGTAATATCAAGTTTGAGTTAATAAAACACGAATTTCTAATAAGAACTCAATTCGAGAACCAATTCCATATAAAATGACAACGGTATCTCGTTTAAAAGAGTAGAAAAAAGAAAAAAAACAATTAAAATCTCAAATATCTTTTTTTTTCTTTTTTTTTTTACTCAATATGTAAAACATGAAATATTTTTTTATAAAAAATAAACAAATATAAATATAGTAGAAACAGAATAAAGAGAAAAACTAAAGCAATGTAGAGAGAGAGAAAAACAACTGGAGAAACCTGTAACGTAGATTGATTTCATAAAAATCCATTTATTATATACTACTGTGTGTAGACAATGAAATATTGTGTTATTTTGTAAAGTTACTTCTAAATGGTTTCATTTTTTATTCTATGTACACGGCTATATTTCATAATTTCTAGTCATTTCCATTTGTATCTAGTAATAGTAATAGCTCTAAAAACTATTATTTCTATAATATTACTTATAATATTCTAGAAGTAAAGAATTAAATATTTTAAATTGCCTTTTATCAAATACAGTGGCGGCTACTGGTATTCGCGATTGCGGGACTGAACCTCCCAGCTATTTGAAAAAATAAAAAATAAAATTAAAAGTAACAAAATTATCATAAGTTTATTACTTTCTCTTATTTTTATTTCATATTTCAATTTCAAAAAATATTTTCATTTTTATTTTTTATATTAGTTACAAACCTTGGTCATAGTAAAAATAGTATATATTGCCTGATATCAAATTTCAATCAAATCCATGTAAAAAATAAATATAATTTGTTTGTCAAATCCGAGGAGAATCAGATATAAAAGAATAGGAACGTATATCAATATAGGAGCTCAGTCTAATGTGTTGTTTAATATATTGTGCATTTTTGTACGATTGTAGGTATAACTCATGCACATATCAGGCGATGTATAAAATGTAAGAAGTTGGGGGTTCACAGTTCGGCATCGCGCTGGAGAATTTAATATATATATGTATATATAAAAAATGTCTTAGTGTTACTATAGAAAAGTGTATATTCCTTATTACTTTTTAAAATAAGAGTGGGGGATTCTTGCGCGATGAACATTACTTAAGCGGCGTTTACACGATCAATAGTATTGACAATACTTTAGAGTATTGACAATAATATTGCTCGTGTAAAGTGTTAAAAAAGTATTGATGGTCGGTATTGACAAGAGTATTGATGAAATTCAGATTTTCTATCAATACTGAGAATTGGAGGGGATATCGACAATATTATTGGTTTAGGGGCGGGGCCAATATTTCCGCTATTAGTCAGTTCAATAGTTTTATCCAACGTTGCAACTTACCGGTAAAAAAACAAGCGATACTATACTTATAGGTTAGGTTAGGTGCACCAGTTGCATTTGAATGATTGTTATAGAGGTATCTAAGTGTTAAGGCTAATCTTTCCTTAACACTTATGGTTTCTCTCATATTATTTTTTGTTTTTTCAAAAATGGTTCAACCATCTTCAACAATTTGTTGAAGGTAGGTTCATCCATTCTGAAGTAGTTTATGAAATCAGCAGTGTCGCTGACGCTTATTTCATTTAGAAGCACTAAATGTGAATATTGTTCCCTCTTCTTAAACCATTCCTTCATCCACAGTTTTCGTTTCACTTTACGCTTAGTGCCAAGCGCCAAAATAATGGCTAAGCAAGCTTTATCACGATTATTCATGTTTTATAGGTTAACAAAAAAAACAACTAGACTGATGGAGTATAAACACGTAAATACACTCTCCTAGTGGCAGAAATAGTAACTAGTATTGTCAATAATATTGATCGTGTAAAGTAATGAAATATTGATAGTGGTTAGTATGAGTATTGATGGAAATATTGTCAATACTAGTATTGACAATAATATTGATCGTGTAAACGCCGCTTTACGATCTTACGAACGAACTTACCCGATCTTACCCGAAGTTAAAAAAGTTGTTTTTAGCAAATGTATTGTGTGTGTGTGTGTGTGTGTGTGTGTATGCATGTATGTATGGATGTGAAGAGCATAGCTCAAAAACGAAAAACCGTAGAAAGTTGAAACTTGATATTCCGTTTAGGTATCAGCATGGGATCTGACCCTAAGTTATCTGTCAAAATTCCTCAACCGGAAGTACCACTTTCCTAGTTTTTTTTTTTTACTTTTTTGCCATTTTCTCGAAAACGGCTCCGACGATTTTCTTCAAACTTGGTATATCAACTACATATACAAAGAGCTACAACTTTTATTTGAAACATTTCTCTGGAAAAATATATTTAAGGACAGTTATGAGCGAGAGTGGGGTTAGGTTTTCAGCTAAAGTGCTATTTCAGTTTATTAGACAATTCTGCATTTAAACAATGTTAATTACAATTAAACATGTTGAAATTCCGAGTTTGAAAAAACGGATAACCGGAAGTGCATTTACTTTACCACTTTACTATATGATTTTTTTCACTTTTTCGCGATTTTCTCAAAAATTGCTCCGACGATTTTCTTGAAACTTCTTATATAAACTAAACATACAAAGATGTACAACTTTTATTTAAAACATTTGTCTGGTAAAATTCATTTAAGGGCACTTTTAGAGAAGGGGTGGGGTTATATTTTTCTCTAAAGTATTCTCATAGTTGATTATACAATTCTATCATCCAAACACAATTAATTAGAAATAAATAGATGGGCGAAACTCTGAGTTTCAAGAAAATAGTAAACCGGAAGGGCGCTTTTACAGAAGTTTTTTCAGTTTTCGACGGTTCCATTAAATTTGGTACTAACTATAAAATTTGTCAATTATAATTTTGAGAACATGTGTGAGTGTTTCACACCAGATTTTTTTGTTTTGTGATGTGCCTGTGCTATGTGTGGATTTTTATATATTATTTTTATATTTATAAAAATTTGATGTTGGTATTGGTACTGAAAACATCACTAAGATATATGACCCAGCAAAGAATCAATGCTAACTCATTGACATTTCCTTTGAACCGAAACACTTTATTTAGATAATACAAATTTCCGCTAAGTTAACCACTTAATTTTCGAACTCAAACGGTACAACTCTTTTTTTCGCAGTTTTTCTCTGGGTGCACAGTGACAGATTTGTTGTTAATTTAACATATTTAATTGTAGGGGAGGGAGGCAAGTTTTTACCTGGCTCCTGGCTTACTTCATGATTTCTATCTAGCCAAGCTACTAATAATGATAGGTAATGTATTTTTAAAAAAAAATGTAGAACCCCCACATATCCAAGTCAGGAGCCGCCACTGATCAAATATTATAAAAGAATTTTTTTGTTTATTTCTTTTTAAAGCTTACAATTTTTCATATTTTACGCTTAATAGTGCTTAATTAATTTTATTTTTAGTTCATTTTTATCTTATATACAGGGTGTATCAGCAACCTCTGGCAATACTTCGGGATATGGTTTGTGGCATTATTTGGAACAAAAATTTTCTAATAAACCATGGTCCGATTCGTTCGCCTTCAAAAGTTATTCTTCATTTTGGAAAATTTTAATTTTCCTACTTTTTCTCATAAAATTGATTATATCTCAAAAAGTTTTTAACATAAATCATATTCAATTACATCTTTGGAAAGATCATTAAATTTCCTATAAGAAACAGAAGTTTTATTTTAATTGACTTAATTATAAGGTTTTTCAGAGACATTAAACTCAGCTCTACAGCGCTTCGACTGTTAAAAACCACTTTTCAATAGTATTTTCTTATAAATTTCTTTAAGGCCAGCGTATGGTCCGGTTACAGAAAAAATATTTACATTTCACCAGCTTTCCAACGATAATAATATCGTGGGGTTTCTTTCTTATTTTCTTAAAGAAAATGCGAAATAAATGTAAAAAAGACACAAAATGAAAATTGAGCGGTGTTACAAAAATATCACAAGATTAATTAATAATCCTGTAATGAACTTTGGAATTGTTATCTCACGATAGAAATTCGTCTAATTCTAATAAACAGAAACATTTAGTCGTGATTTAGCTGGTCATACATTCAAAATGCCAGATTTCTTTGGCATAGAATAGCGAGATATGGTTTTTATTTGTGGGTTTTGTAACGGCAGCGCGGAAGTGCCGCTGAGTATGCTAGCCGTTGGCCTAACAGGAAACCATATAACTAGCGTATTAAAGACTAGGGGAACCCGGTTCTGTGAGAATAAACTACCGAAGAAAATTGATCGTTCTTACGAAAATTCATGTCAACGCATCTTGAATGTGTTTGATGACGATTCTACCCTTAGTACACGCAGAGTGCCATTGTCGCTAGGTTTGTCACATCAGACGGTGCACAGTTATCTTCGACGGGATGGTAAATATCTGTAACACGTGCAGCAAGTACAGTATTTGCTAGAACGTGATTACGCCTGTCGTATTCAATTCTGTATTTGGCTACTACAACAAACAGCCCAGAATCGTCGTTTCCTCCAAAACATTTTGTGGTCCGATGAGGCGACGTTTACTCGAAACGGTTCTTTAAACACCCGCAACATGCACTATTGGATTGACGAGAATTCTCGTGCAACCAGAACGTCGTCAGAACGATCAGTTTCCTCGGTAGTTTATTCTCACAGAACCGGTTTCCCCTAGTCTTTAATACGCTGCTTATATGGTTTTCTGTTAGGCCAACGGGCAGCATACTCAGCGGCAGCTTCCGCGCTGCCGTTACAAAACCCACAAATAAAAACCATATCACGCTATTCTATGACAAAGAAATCTGTCATTTTGAATGTATGACCAGCTAAATCACGACTAAATGTTTCAGTTTATTAGAATTAGACGAATTTCTATCGTGAGATAACAATTCCAAAGTTCATTACAGGATTATGAATTAATCTTGTAATATTTTTGTAACAGCTCTCAATTTTCATTTTGTGTTTTTTTTTATATTTATTTCGCATTTTCTTTAACAAAACAAGAAAGAAACCCCATGATACTTATTATCGTTGGAAAGTTGGTGAAATGTAGATATTTTTTTTTGTAACCGGACCGTACGCTAGCCTTAAAGAAATTTATAAGAAAATACTATTGAAAAGTGGCTTTTAACAGTCGAAGCGCTGTAGGGTTGAGTTTAAAGTCACTGAAAAACCTTATAATTAATTGAATTAAAAGAAACCTTCTGTTTCTTATAGGAAATTTAATGCTCTTTCCAAAGGTGTAATTGAATATGATTTATGTGAAAAACTTTTTGAGATATAATCAATTTTATGAGAAAAAGTAGGAAAATTGAAAATTTTACAAAATGAAGAATAACTTTTGAAGGCGAACGAATCGGACCATGGTTTATTAGAAATTTTTTATTCCATATAAAGTGAAAAACCATATGCCAAAGTATTGCCAGAGGTTGCTGTTACACCCTGTATAATACTTTAATTCATTCCTATCTTATAATAGATAACCAAGACGTTCTATAAACTAAAAATAGTTCGTCTGTTTACCAAACTTAATTTACTAGTTACTTAAGCGCTGTCTACCCACTACTTACTATTTCATTCTTAACTCCTATCTCACCGAACGATTCTTCCAAGTAATTCATGGCAATTCTTAATCTTCTATTCATCCCATTCTTGCTGCAGTACCACAAGGAAGTGTTTTAGCTCCACTGCTCTATACTCTCTACACAGCTGACTTACCTTCACATTCCCTCTATTTACATCTTCGCTGACGACACTGCAATTCTTTCCACACATACAGATCCTGCTCTAGTAATTCGCCCTCTAAGCAGGATCGCTCTCTAAAAACTCAACTGAATTCTTTAGAATTCACCTGGCTTCAAAAATGGCGAATAAAAATCAACCCGCAGAAATCAAATTACATAGTCTTCACATTAAAACAAAAAACTCTTGCTCCTTACTTACTTGGAATCCTCATACTTTAACCCATTGAACTGAATAATAGATACAGACTCCTAAAGTGACTACTCGACGAACGCTCAAAACCAGCACCCTACAATAAAAGATGACTATTTCTTTTGGCTCCCATATGGACTTACACACTCGAACTTTATGGAACTGCAAAACGATCTAACATTAACATCTAACAATCTAAGATCCTCCGTCATATCGTAAACGCACCCTTTTATACCAGTAATCTAACTATCCACCATGATCTCAAAATTCCATTCGTTTCTCAACTTGCCATAACTCGTGGCAATAGCTTCCATCAAAAACTCCTAACACATTCTAATCCTATAGCCGTAAATTTATCGTCAACGACACTTCCTTGTAATCCTCACAGACGGCTGAGGCGCCGCTGGCCTTGTGACCAATTAATCACTGGATGACCGTCATTCACAAATATCACGCCATTTCTATATTGTTCATACATCACATTTACTTGTTGTTCCTTATAGAACAGTTGTAAATATTCAGTAGAAAAAGTTATAAAAAAAAAAATTAACTTGTTTAACTATTTCTAACTGAGGGATATTTCAACGCTAAAATGATTAGAACGTAATCTCATCCACCCTTCCCAAAAAAGCAGAAGTTCCACATAAAAGGTGTGTACTTATATCAAAGTTCCAACAACTATCTCAACAAACGTTAGGAAGGGACATTTGCAGTGTCGATATTCTTTCCAAACATACTTATCACATTACTATTCCACTTTAACAGAAAAATTTACCTCTGGGTAATTTGGTCAAAAAGAGAAATTCAAAACAAAACCGACTTGATTGGTTACCCTTCGATGATACAATCTCTTGAGTGTAATACTCAGGTGCTCTTTTTGTAAGTTATGTTCATCAGAAAATTGTAAAATTAGTGCCTTTAAAGTTCATCTAAATCTAATAGACGAGTTTTGGCTATGCTCTAGTGAGCTCAGCAGGTCTGAAATCAGCAGATCGTATCACTTATTGCCTTTGTTCGGCCAATTAAAAAGTTCAAATTCCATTCTACCACTCAGGAATCCAAATAATTTCAGTAGATATGTCATTCATCATGTACAAGAAATCTATGAAGATGGTGAAACCAATCTATTCAAGAAGTTTTTCAAGTGATCTTGGCAGCAAATGCCAGAATCACAGCGATAGCCACCGGTAGCCTTTCTCGGCAACGAGAGCCTACCTCGGCCTTCTTCCGCCAATAAGGAGGTGCCCATGGGTCACACGTGTATGACTAATCCTCAGCCTCGTCAAAATCACAATATTATTATTATTATTACCAACCTCGGGTGGGCTATATCCCGGCACTGCAGCCAACAGAGGCTTATTGTGCCACCCCCGATAGTTCCTAGTAGACAAACCCTCCCTCCTTAAGAAGTTTTGAGGGCCTTCACCACCATGTCATTTTGAGCGACTATCTCCACAGGTCGCAACGTACCAAAGGTTTCATACCTCAATTTAATTATTGCAACGCAATCAAACAACAGGTGGGAGGCCGTTTCCTACTCTTCCTTACATAATCTGCATAAGGATTCCGCTCGAATGTGCCCTACCTTGTACAGATGTTTCCTGAACCTACCATGACCCGTAAATAGTCCCGTCACCAGAGAAATCTAGCTCCTACTCAGACTAAAAGTCATTTGGGTTCTTCGTTTACACAATCCTGGCATCATCCTTTTACTGTGTATAACATCCGGGCTCCCTCTCCAGAGCTCTTCATGCTTACTGCGACACCACTCTCTAATCGCTGCACTAATACGCTCCGCCAGTTATCCCCAGGACCGGCTCTGGACCAATGAACGGAGTGTTGTTGTGCCTGGAGAGTCTCACCAATGCCTCACGACATTCTTTCACTAGGGATGAGGTAGTTCTGTAAGCCACTAGGGCTTTCAGTGCGGCCTGACTGTCCGAGCAAATGCGTATGACCTTGCCCCTTGGGGCTCTACGCAGGTTCTCCTCGGCACAGACCTTAATGGCAAAAACTTCAGCCTGGAATATAGTGGAATACCTGCCCAACGGCCTCTCAATGAATACTTGCGGGCTCATTCCATACACTCCTGCTCCAGATGTATGTGTAATATAATAAATGTTTTAAAATTTAAAATTAAACCATTTTCAAACTAGTTCATTTTTACAATTCAGTTCAGTTTACAATTATCGTTCAGGATAAACTTACATCGAGTGTATAAAAGTGGCGCAATAAATACCAATTTCATGTTATATTCCTCATTGTATTTTATCGTACATTATTAATGCAAAAATCAGGTGGGATTGCAAATGAAGCTTTACTATATTCTCTCTTAAATAGAAATTTATCTAAATTTTGGTAGTAAGAAAATAAAATAAGTAAAAGTAGATAAAGTTATCCAATAAAAATGAAAACTTTTAGATTGGTTATATAAATCTATAAAAGTAATCTAATTTGGAAAGAAAATTGGAAGAGAAAGTGAAAGAAATAAAAGGAAGTTTAAAGTTTTTTTTCGTGATAAGATTGTGGAAAAGAAAGACCACAGGAATTTGGATAGAAATATCAGGTAGTTTTTTTTAAAGTTAATTGAATGTCTTTACGTTAAGGATAATAGTGATGTATATGAAAAGTTAAATTTCAACTTTCTTCAATACTCTTATCTAATTTTTCCTACTTAATTTTCCAGTCCCCTACCAAAAAAAAAACAAAACTTTTCCCTAAGTATCATGGAATTATCTTACTAGATCTTCAAAATACCCTGTTGTATTAAAATCTTAATAAATGAGAAAATAAACTATGAAATACGGTTTTTTTATTACATTGAACTACCTCCCCCCACTTCACGTACATTTTAAAACGTACACATAAAATTAATTACATTTATAAAATCTTATACAATTTTATTTTAAGTACTGACTTGTTTTATGATACTAATTAAAAATACAATCTTGCTTTATTAATTTTTTATTAAAATAAATTTTAAGTGTTTTTCTGGATTAAATGAAAAAAAAATTAAGAACAATATTTTTTCATTCTTTAATTAATTGACTACTTTAATATGGATTTATTGTCCACTGTAAAATAATTTTTCAACGAAATAATCAAGTAAATTTCAATTAACGTTTTAAACAACTTTAATATATTATTTAATAGGATCCGAATCATTATAGATTCATAGGATTCGAAGAGCAGAGAAACACAAAAATGAATCAATCTAGTTACTCGCTACCTAGGCCAGAATAGGGTGGGAGACACTATATATATATGCAGCCAAGCTAGCCCCTACAAAGAGACAGTCTTAAAACAGTTTATGACCAGTTGACAACCAGTCAGTAACCTTTTCTCAACCACTTCGTCAGATCAGTACATAAAACTATACACATTCCACACTTTACAGACATAGACAAACACAGTACACAAACTAGGGTCTCCGTCCCTAGTTAATTGGCGTAAGCTAAGGGAGAAGGAAGGGATTCGCCTAGTGGTAGCGCGCTGGACTAGCAACGCGTAGGTTCCGGGTTCGAATCGAGCATGCTCGAGCATTTTCTCTTCCTACTAGGAGCCTCTACATCTCACTGTCCGGTGATGAGACAACGACGGGTGTTGTTGAGGATGATAAAAGAGTACAGTACTGTTTCTGGGTTGGCTTGTGGGGTAAATTCGGGGATCATACCAATGGATTTGGAAATGGAAAAGAGGAGATTGATGTTTTTGATAAGAACGGAGGGTAGGGTGACTGGGGCGGAAGGGAAATTGAGAGAAAGGGGGCACAAAAGGAAGATAAGGGAGGGGCTGTTGGATGAATGGCAGGATAGGTGGGACGGGGCGTCAAAGGGGATATGGACCTATGAATGGTGGGATAAGGTAAGGGATAGAATGAATGCGAGTTGGTTTGTGCCAGGATATTATATCACCCAATCGTTGAGTGGGCACGGTGATTTTAGGGCTAAGTTGTGGCAGTTAGGGTTAAGTGAGTCTGGAAGATGTGAATGTGGGGATGGTGAAGAAGATGTACGGCATGTAATTTTTGTGTGTAAGTTATGGGAGAATGCAAGAAATGAATTGCTAAGTGAATTAAGGGAGAAAGGAGTTGGATTTGAATGTAGGGGTCTGATTAGTGGAGAAGGATTTGGGGGATTGGTAGAATTTGCTGAAAAGGTTATGGGGGAACAAGAAAGGAGAATGGTTAGGCTAAGTTAGGTTAGGATAGAGTAGGATAGGTTAGGTTAGATTAGATGATGTACTTGAGTAGAATAAGGAAATTGGGGCGGAGGAATATTAAGTCCTCCACCCCGTTAGAATAGGTTAGTTAGGATATAGAAGTTTAGGGATGTGAGTGGAGGTAGAGTGACAGTATTTAAGAATGAAAGTGGTATAAGACGTTTTAAAGTAGGATAGGAATGTATCTGACAGTTAGTAAGTGAGCGTAAATGTGATGAATGTGAGTATTTATTGTATGATTGGGGAGTGAGCGAGGATTAAGGGGGGGGGGGGCCTTGGAGTTGTAATGGGTTGTCGGTACGGTGACCGTTCTCTTCTGGAATGGTGCGGCAAGTCCAAGCAAGTTCCAGGAGGCAGAGGAAAAGCCGTAGGGTCTGCTTAGGCAGTCCCAGGCCTGTGACCATTCTAGGCCTTTAAATAGGGGACTTGTCCTTCTATAAAATGGTACCACGGGATCGTGAGCCAGCCTGGCGGAGTTTTGTCTCCGCGCTCACGTGTTGCGGAAAGGTTTCGTGGTGGTCGAGGCTTCGCAATGATGATAGTAGTGTCCCTTGTCATTCTATTGGGAGGGGGCGTGCTGGAGGTGTGCCTGCGGGACTAGTTACTCCAGCACGTGTGAGTCATTCTCCTCAACAACATATCCGGTGATGAGCAGTGTTGTCTATAGCTAGAGAACACTGCTTGGAGGCCGACTGTGCAATGAGAAGGCTGCGGCGAGGCACAATAGATCTTTCAGGTCGCAATGTAATAATCCCCTACAATAATCTACCATCTACCTAACTTCAGTTGTGTGTAACATGTCCTTGCAGTTTGTGTGTTCTTTCATTATACAGTGTTCAGCATAATTTATTCTAGTTTTTTTCTCTAAAAATCCATTCTCACTGATTCTCACTCTCTCCATCTCATATCCATTATAATTACCATATGTTACAACTTCATATATTTTCTTCTTTATGCACCACGATAGCTGAATGGTTTTAGGTGTGGACCGCTATGCAATATGTATTATACGTAAAAGAGCGATTCGATTTCCGGTTTGGCATTGGATTTTTTCCAATTTGATGTATTAGTATTAATAATATACAGAAAAAATATAGGTAAATTAAATAGATAATATAATATATAGATAAAATTAAAGGCGTTCATAGACAACCTGGCTGAGTAATATAATCGAAATTATATAGAAAAATATTGCTGCAATGGAATTTTGGTAATTATCCAGCAAAAGTGTAGGATTTAGTGTTTTGCATGAAAGGAAAATGGGGTTACAAAAAAAAAAAACATGTTTGGGAGTAAACAGATGGTGTGATCAATTCGCACAAATACCATGGTATTAGGTTAACTTTTCAGTTGGGTTTAAGCGGGTACTTTGATGAAAAATTAATTAAAGCCAAAACAGGTTTAAATGCAGTTTGGAAGTGTTTTATATGTAACAGTTTATATTTGTCCTTCCGTTAAATTAGAAATATTCAATTCTCATGTTATGGATCTGGTGAACAAATTTTGGGCAGAATGTCATATAAATAGCAAGTGAAATTCTTTATAAAAATTATAGTTACCGCCTCATCATACAAATGGTGTTATTACTATAGAATCTTATAATAGGATCCGAATCATTAAAGATTCATAGGATTTGAAGAGCGAAGAAGCAGACATTAAATGAATCCAAAGTTAGTTACTCCCCACCTAGTCTAGACTGGGAAAAGAAGAGTTCGATTCATATAAATAAAGCGGACAGCTGAAGAGTTCGGGACAGTTTACGATCGTTTTAAAACAGTACATCCAGTCAGCAACTTATATACTATCTTCTTATTACTCAACCAGTCTGTCTCTTTATATTTTCTCTCGCTACCTAACCTTTAACTTAACTGTAAAGTCCTGGCAGTCTGTGTGTGTGTTTTATTCATTATACAATGTTCAGCATATCATCTAGTTTATTTCTCTAAATTCCATTTCGTCTAATTCTCTCACCTTCTCACATCCATTATATAATCAACATGTTCAAATAATCATTCCAAAATTTTATCTTGATAAAAATTTTAAATCTGCTATCAAGTAGATATCGAAACTTATTTAGCCATGGTGACAGAAAGAGAGAGGGAACACAGTATACACTTTTATTACACAGACTTTAGTATCAAATAAATTAATAAATGAATATTGATAAACATCTAAAACAAATAACTATAAACAATCTATGCAAACAACACTAACAACGAGTATACATAATAACTAACATACTACTTAATTAATGGTACAAGAAAGAATAGGTTCAGCTGACCTTGAAGTACAGTCCAGGCATGGAAAGGATAAATGCGTTTCACTAGTCATTAATGGAAGGGGCCTGTCTCCACCTCTTCCTGTTCACATTGCAAAGGATCTCTCGATTACCATCTTTGAAATTTTATTTAAATACACTTTAATATCCTAAACAGGAAGTCCAATTTCCTTTTAAACATTTATACAAGTGCATTGAAGATCTGAGCACCTACCTTCACCGCGTAGAAAATATCAATATACCCATTACTTCGACCTGAACTTACGACATCTTCACATTTATTAATCGTTGGGTGCATGCAGACTAGGAATATTTTCCCCCCTAAGGAACGATCACCTCTATAAAATGGAATTAGAATATAATATGATTCTCTGTAAGGAATTTGTTATCGCCAGCCTTTTGAAAAAAAATGCTAAATCCAAAGGGAACGACTGTTTCGATCTTATTTTTCCCCATGCTGTAACAGATTAGATGAATAATAAATAAACTTTAAACAAAACAAAATTTATACAATCATAACTTTATTTTCTGAAAAACAGCCATTAATAGGGCTTACCCTATTGATTAAATTTCGTCTCTTAAGATGACATTAAAAAAAAAAAAAAAATTAAAACAGATTGCATTAAACGGGCTATTATTGTTTATTTTAGTGTTTGAAGATATATATTATTAAGTTATATGTTGAGTGAAGATCAATTTTTTTATATATGGTCGATGATAGGTATCTATTATGATAGGTCGATATCTATGTTATTATGTTCCCCACCACGTCTATATTTATATTAGGACGGCTGAGTAATTTGGTGCAAAAATAATGCAGGTTTTTATATGCCAAAAAAAAAAATTATTATAATTTGTATAAAACTAAGATTATTTATTCAAAATATGTTCCATCATTATCAACACATAGTTGCCAACGTGTCAGAAGCATTTTTATTCCAGTTTCTAAAAAATCTTTATTTAAACTCTCAATAAACTCGCGGAAGGCATTTTCGGTTTCACTTCGGTCCCTAAAATTTTTTCCTCTTAAGAAGTTGTCCAAATGTCTAAATAAGTGGAAGTCCGTCGGCGAGAGATCGGGGGAGTATGGAGGGTGCGGAAGTGTTTCATATTTCAATTCCTGAAGTTTCCTGAGAGTTGGCATTGCGATATGTGGCCTGGCGTTATCGTGAAGAAGAATTGGTCCTTTCCGATTCACCAATGCTGGACAAAGATTTTGCAATTTCCTATGCATTTTGTCAATTTCTTGACAATATGTTTCAGCCGTGATTGTTTCGCCAGTATTTAGGAAGCTGTAATGAATAACACCTGCAGTAGACCACCACACTGTCACCATTACTTTTTTCGGGTGCAGGCTTGGTTTCGCGAAATGTTTTGGTGCTTCATCCTTGTCCAGCCACTGGCCTGACCGTCTCCTGTTGTCGTATTGGATCCATTTTTCATCACATGTCACGATTCGATTAAGAAATGGTTCATTTTGGTAGCGCAACAGAAGAGAATTGCAAATTTCAAAACGCCGATGTTTTTGGCTCTGGGTCAATTCGTGAGGTACCCACGTGTCGAGCTTTTTAACTTTACCAATTTGTTCGAGATGGCGAACGACTGTTGAGTGGTCAACACTAAGTTCTCTCGCAAAGTCCCGAGTGGTTTTGCGAGGGTTATCTTCCACCAATGCCCTAAGATGGTCGTGATTAACAACAGAGGGCCTACCGCGACCTTCCTTGTCTTCGAGATCAAAATCTCCAACACGAAATTTTTGGAACCATCGCTGCACTGTACATTCACTGATGCTTCCTTCACCCCAAACAACATTGATGTTACGCGCAGTTTGAGCCGCACTTCGACCAAGTTTGAACTCGTAAAAATAAATTTGACGAAAATCTTGTTTTGACATGGTGAATATCGGAGGTCTTAACTCATACAAAATGGAACACAAACTAAACTGATATTTGAGGAAAAACAACATTAATAAACATTGTTTATAATCCATTACCTAGACTGGAGGATTATCTTTGTTTACTTGGCAAGCAGAAGTAAACAAAAGATGAAAGTTCAAAAACCTGCATTATTTTTGCACCAACCCTATAATTTTCAAGTTTTTAAGAAAATCTGTGAATTTAATCATTAATTAAATAAGATGAAGTCGTGTGGGTGTTTCACATTACTTATATTTAAAAATTATAAATAACAAATGTAATCTGAGGGTCCCACCTGGTATAACTCAACAATAAAAGAAGAAATAAAAATACAATTAAGAATTTTTCAAAGGTATGTTTCAGATTACCACAAACGACGATTATAAAAAAGTAAAAAAAAGAAAAAAAAGCTAAAAAAATATATAAGGGAAGAGAGAAATATAGAGCATGAATACATGCATAAAATATTGTAATGCGGATGTAATCTGCCAGAGAAGACATCTGCTTTAGGAAAACAGCTGAGGTGAACTATGCCAATGACTAGGGGGGGGAAGCGAGACACCCCTAATCCCATATGTCAGAGTATATCAGCCAGGGAATATCTATCGGATTAGGGGATGCAATCACCCAAAGGCATGCCAGGCCATTGTTCATTTCACAGACTCATTCCATTTTTCATTTTTAGGAAAGGTATAAATGGTAATTCTCTTCAAATAGATTATGTGATATTTATAAAATATAGCTTATAAAATGTTTTATTTATTTGTATTATTATAAATTTTGTATTATGATATTTTCTCAACCCCAATTTTATTATTATTACATTTTATTAAACATTAAATTAATTATATATTACATGCCAATATCAAGTTTTGAAATTGTACGTAGAAAATATGCGCCGCTAAAATTTACAACCGATAAAGTCAAACAAAACTTGGTGAACAATAGCATCCAACCTGAGTATTTAGTTCCTTTCTTTGCCACAAAATAAGATACGCTTATTAACTTTTCCATTCAATTTTATTTATTCGTCAATAAATAAATTCGTTTTAATCAGTAAACACTTAGAAATTATATGTTTTTAAATTATTACTAAATAATTAAGACAATTAAGTTACATCTGGTATTTTATCCGTCATACATGAAGTGTGAGTAAAAGTAACAGAAACATTACGTTGACGTGAACTCTCTACACGAACTTGGTGAATTTACTCTGACAATGGATGAAAACCCGAAACTGGTCAGCACGATAATAAATATGCATGCTACTACGGATAAAATACCAGATGTCATCCAGCATTGCAATTATATTCAACAATTAAGTTAGTTAAAATCTCGATTATGATGCTTTTATTTTTTTCCCCCTGACTTGTAATAGCAGGAAGTGATGGTTAATAAATGAACTTGCAAGGAGAAAGATTAAATTAGAGAAAATAGAGTGACCGAACGAAGAGTTATGATTGGTAGCATCAGCTGATGTGTGTCACTTGAAGAGCGATAAGGGTAGCTGGAAAATCTGTTTGTTTCGCTAACATAGCACTATGCACACTTTCAATTACGCAGATCCTTATGTCACTTCCACTTCACTGTCCGGACGAATAGGCTACAACTTTAAGAACTATGCTTCTCTCTTTAAGTGGCGAAAAAATCATATAAAACTTCAGCAATTTCACTGCTTTAGCAGTAGAGAAACAACATTTAAACAGGTAAAAAAACACACTCGAAGAAGACTAGCAAGCCATCAAAAATAATACAGCCAATCTGGAAGAAATTGAGGAGGCTAAATCAATTTCTAAGAGTTACTCAAGAAACGGCCTATTGCAAGCAATCAACTGCACTCAGCTCTCTGTCAAAACCTATTATAGACCAAAGATTTTTTTCATCAAGCTAGCATACTAGCCCGTCGATCATTTGAACAAGCAAGAGTTCGAACTGGCTACACCGCTGAACAAATATGATGTGATATTACACAAAATTCAAAGAAAACTGTTGAAGCTTTTTTAGAGACATTCGTGAAAAACCGAAAAAATATGTCAATAAAGTCGCACAGTTCCGGTTGATAAGATTTTGGGAAAACTTCGTGACTATTGCGATTTTTCGTAATTTTTTTTTTAAGGTAGAGTAAGTGAGTGAAGAATGACGATTGCTGGTAGCGTGATGAATGTTTTAAGTCTCCTAAAGACTGATTCCACTAGGAATCCAATCTCAATTGCAAGCAATTGGCTTGGAAACTGACGCTTGCGCTCGTGGTTCAGTATTTCAACTCTAAGAGCTAGCGTGACTAATCGCACGCCCGATGAGACATCTACAGATTCCATCTACTGATTCCTGTCCATGTACAGAGGATTCCTGCCTCAACTACAGGGGTTCGGTAACCCAGGATACTTACGGGCAACCCTGCAAGGGGAAAGGATCAGGATTCGATTGGTTGGGGTGAGGGATTCCCCAACCTGGAGAGCCAGAGGCTGATTGCACCCCGAAGGGTGGGCGATGGTGACGCCACATACCCACGCCCAATTACCTTACTTCTACAGGATCATTTCTGCAGTAAGTTGGTCGATTGCAATGCGTTAAATTCAACAGGGCAGACAATATAATCTTAATGGTAAGAAAAAATGGCATAATGGCTGCTCTTAGCGTCTCTCTAGTAGAAGCAGTTACGCACTTTCCACGCGAAGAAAAAGAGAACTATTAATAATGAGAAGTGGCGGAACCTAGGAGTAGGCGGTCAAACTAGCCAGGCCGCAGAACCAGGAGTAATAAAATGTAAGAAATAAGATTTTTAGCGGGCAATTGCTCATGGATTTAATCCAAAAAAAGTATTTTGTACAATAAATTTCAAAGTTATATATTAAATCATGTTTATTGTCAATTACTCTATTTAATAAAAGTCGACTAATATTTTTTTTATAAATAACTTGTACGTTTTTCAGAACTGGCAAAATTTTTCTATACATATTATTGAATAAAATCTTCGAAATAAATACAAAACTTTGTTTTTATAAAAATATACAGATAATAGAAACCAACATTGCTATTCATAAATATTTGGAGACGATTCAAGAGATCAGTTTTTTTTCTTTCTTTTTATTTTCTAAGGGAAAAAGCCAAGCCATCTCCTAAATGGAACAATTGAGAAACATATTCCACCGGTGGTGTGTATGTATTATGGGCTAAACTGTGGTGTAGACAAGAGATATGTCTGTATAAGGATATAAGAGAAGAACGACTTGCCGACTAGGGAATAGGATTCAATTTAGATAGAGGCAGTGGTAAAGTCGTAGCCTACTACTAGCTTATAGGGCAAGAACAAGGCAGGTCAACACTGGCTTACCGCACACATAAGACAGCTTGAACGAGTTAGAAAGAGAGGGGACAGCCTTACGTCTTCCACCACACACATACAAACTTACATATTTTTTTCTATCTCACTCTAACTTTTTATTAAGCGGCAAAAAAAAAAAAAAAAAATCAAATCACTTTATCATTACTGCAAGTTATGTGAGACACAGCTCATACTGTATTTGGAAGAAAAAAAATCATGATATCTGTATACTATAAACTTCAACTCTATCTACGAATGAAGAAGATATTCGCTTCGTATCCTTCCATTTATATATATATATAAGAGGCAAGTCTTTATTATTTATAGAATACGTCTTTATTCTTATTGCAACTGTAGGCTATATTATTTTTTTCTTTATAAGAGCCTTATTATTCAATAAAAATTTATAACAATTTTATGTAGCGCGAAAATCAAATAATGAGTACAAGAATAGGTGGGAATCTCTGGACACTTCTTTCTCTTATTGCAATTACACATAACAGGAATTAATGGTGAAGTGAGAACCCACGTTTTCCTTAGTGACGAGCAAGTATAAAGAAGATAGAGTAACCGAGCGAAGAGTGATTAGCATAATAAACGTAATTAGGGGATTACAGGTAACGAAATAGCTGACCAACTGGCCAGGGAGGGAGCGAATACTCCCTTCTGTGGGCCGGAACCTGCTCTAGGGGTAGCCAAAAGTATGGCGAGGGCGTCTCTGAGAGAATGGACTCGGAGGGAGCATAACCGTCACTGGAGGCTAAGTACTGGGGCAAAACACGGCAAAATGGTTACGCCAGAGCTGTGTAGAAGAAGGACCAGAGACATCCTGGGACTAAGCTGGTATCAGATTTCTCTGATAACGGGCCTGTTTACTGGGCATGACAGGTTCCAAAAAACATCTGCCCAAGGTGGGGTTGGTGGATATAGAGTCCTTGTGTTGAGTGTGCCAGGAGGAGGAGGAGACGCCTCTCACCTGCTGTTTGATTGCGTTGCAATAGGTTGATTGCGGTAAGAGATCTTCGGCACATTGAGACTGCAGGAAATCGTACTCCAAGAAGGACTGGTGGGGAAGGTTCTGGACTTCATGAAGAGGGGGGCTTCCACTACTAGGTTTCGAGGGGTTGGCACAATAAGCCTCAATGGGAGGCTGCGGTGCCTGAGTTTTAGTCCCCCCCTGCATCATTCTAATTCTAATTCTAACCTGAAGACTGATGTAACAAATTGGAACTTTTACTTGTTCTAATGGACATAGCTCTAGTGTGGCTAGATTAGTGAACCTTTCAAGTTTGATATTGCGGCTTGTTAATCCTTAAAGTTGATATAGCGACTGATCTCTTCTTCAATGATTATTTCAGATGGAGGCCTATTATTCAATGTCTCATATCGCTAGAGGCAGCTTTGAAGTTATAGCTCATTTCCCAATACACTGAAGTGAGCATGACCAGGGACATATTGCGTAGATGACGTGCGCTTAGAGGCTCAATGGTAGCACTTTGATGCGGCAGCTAATAGACCCCGCGAGGGCAGCGTTTTGTGAGGCGAATTTTATGGTACACGAAAACAAAAAAAGAAAGTAATTTAGTAGCACATTACCTAACAACTCGCTATTGAACAATAGATATTATGTAATAACAAAAATAAATTAGCAAAAATGGATAGAAGATACCCAATTATATCACTTTCATTAGGTTAAAATTCTCACACACTGAATATCATTTGAGGATAGTAAATCTCGAGGCCATTAATCGAAATCTTCGGAAATGATTATCTCATTAGGTAAAAGAAAATCTTACAAAATGAAGTGTATGACAACGTGGTGAATTTGATAGTGTTTAGTTAATAGAACTACTGATTAGTGTAATTAGACAGCATCCACACAAATACACACACATACACGCTGAAGCTGAAACTGTATTCCGTTTAGGCGTTATTATCGCATCGGACACTTTAAAGATTTCAGTCGAAATCCATCTGTGGTACTTCCTTCCGGTTGAGGAATTTTGACGAGACAACTTACTGTCGGATCTTATAGTGGTATCTAAACGGAATGTCAAGTTTGAACTTGACCTACGTTTTTTTCATTTTTGAGCTATGCTGTTCATATATAAACACACACACACACAGACCATTTTCTAAAAAAACACATTTTTTTGGACTCAGGAGATCTCAGAATGTGTATTTCCGGTGAAAATTCGGTAACCAAAAATTTGACACGATTACAATAATACTTCCTCTTTGAAGAAATAAGTGAAAGTAAAAAGAAAAGAATTGTAATAATATTTTTGCAAGATCCCCAAACTATGTATGATGCAATGTAATAGTTACAATATGTTAAATTGGGTTCATAAAGTTTCTAGCAAAAAAAAAAAAAGATTTATAAATTAATACAAAAAAAAAATAATTTTACACTTACTTGTAAAAGCACAGATATGGCGACAATTCCCTGTGATCTGTGAATGGCTTCGGAAAAATTTGAATACAATTGTGAATTGAATCCAAATATTTGAATCTGAAAAAAAAAATGAAAATAACGTTTTATATTCGACATTGATGAATAATGTCTCGAAAAAAAATCGCAGAATGTTTATACTTAATATTTCGTTAAATTGCTACCAGGAGACCTGAGAGAATAAGCTTTTTATAAAAACGTTGAATCGGAAAGTGCCACTTTACTAAATGTGTTTTTTTCTCGATTTTTTCGAGAACAATTTTTCTTTAAACCAAGTATGTGAACTATAAATACCAAGGTGCTACAACTATTATTTGAAACATTTCTCTGGAAAAATTAATTTAAGGGGTGTTTTCCACTAAATTGCTATTTCATTTTATTACACAATTCTGTCTTCTAAATAATATTAATTAGAATAAAATATGTTGTCCAAACTCCGAGTTTGGAAAAAAAAACTGGATGATCGAAAATGCGTTTTTACTAAAAGGTATTTTTCAGTTTTCTGCTATTTTTATTAAAATAGCTCCAACGATTTTCTTTAAGCCAAATATGTGAACTACAGTTATAAAGTGCTAGAATTTTTTATTTGAATCATTTTTCCGAGTAAACTCATTTAAGTGGGGGATATTGTGGGAGGGAGGGTTATGTTTTCCTGTAAAGTGCTATCCATAGTTGATTATACAATTCTGCCATCCAAACAAAATTAATTAGAAATAAATAGATGGACACACATTCTGAGTTTCAAGGAAATTAGTAAACCGGAAATGTGTTTTTACTGAACAATTTTTTAATTTTTGCGATTTTCTCCATAAAAACACCTTCGGATTCCATTAAATTTGTTACACTAATTATAAAATTTGTCAGTTAGAATTTTTTAAACTGCAGTTAGAGAAAGGCATGTGAGTGTTTCACACCAGAATTTTTTAATATTTTTTTTAGAACAAAAGTTATGGTGTGCTCTATTCAAACAATTGTGAAGATTGATTCAATTTCCATCAATCCCTGGACCTCATCGGTCTAAACCAGTGATTGGCGAACCTTTTGAGCTCGGTGTGTCAAAATTTTGAAAAATAGAAACATAATTCTCGTGGCGTGTCACTCATCAAGTTAATTATTTGTTTAATGCCATTTAAAATACAAAAGCCAAAATTATGAAACCAATAGTTTACATTTAGAGACTTGTCTTACATATTTCATTGACACTTAACATACAAAATCAAGTAATATATATATAAAATATAATTGAACAAAAACAGAAAAACAATATAAATTTATACAATTAGAAAATAAATATATATGAAAAATTAGTGACTTTTTTGGTGTGGTGGTTGGTTCCGCAGAGCTGGAAAGCATCAGAGACATTTTCCGTGGTAGCCTGCTTCATTTTGTGGTCATCGACCGGTTTCGGGCGTTCGCCCATCTTCAGGATGCGTTTTTCAGACAGTGCGACAACACAGACTTGTACAGAGCAAACTTGATTGTGAAAACTAAGTTTGCTCTGTGCATGTCGGTGTTGCCACACTGTCTGAAACGTGAAGATGCGAACGCCCGAAACCGGTCGATGACTACAAAATGAAGCAGGCTACCGCGGAAAATGTCTCTGATGACTTTTTTGGTGCTGAAGTTTGTCTGCTAAATCTTCTATTTCGGGTTTATACTTGGTACATTTCAAGGCCAAGCAAGCGCCACTGACTTCATCTGTTAACCGATTCCGTTTGTTTGTCTTAATATTATTTAATGCTGAGAACAATGTCTCACAAAAATATGTGGATGAAAAAATTGTTAGCAAAACAACTAAAGGAGATCTCGAGGAGCGGTCAATAAAATGTACACTTATTTTTAAATTTTTTCCAACGTTTCGACAAATTTATTGTCTTTTACAGGGATAAATTAAAAAAAAATGTTAATCGGTATTTATAATTTTCATGAAACAAACTAAACACAAAATATGTAGTAAACAGAGAGAGTTGCTAACTATATGAGCTACATTATCAGAAAAAAAAGATTTTTTTGAATTATGAAATTTTTTATCTTTGAAGATGCGTGTCACCAAAAATGAGCTCGCGTGTCAGCACTGACACGCGTGTCATAGGTTCGCCATCACTGGTCTAAACCATTCTTTTGGCCATTAAAATTACACAACATATGTTGCTTAAAAAAAATATTTAAAGCTATTTCCTATCGTTAGGAATTCTAGAACTAATTCGACAAGTTGGGAAACGATGTACCAAAGAATTGTGTCAGCTAGAACTTGTTTGTGGAGTGTTTGCACTACAGCAAGTGCGAATCCTCGGGTTTGAAAAACAAAGCCTTTCTACACCTTTTAAGGGGTCAGCTTTCCAGACACATAATCTCATAAAACAGACGACAGTTCTGGAAGAGATTACTCCAAAAAGTGGAATGCAGAATCGGACCATAGAAGACAGGATTGTCCAGATTGCCCTTCTTTTTTTAATCCAATCTTCCTTTAGTCTAATCATAAACTTTCAATTAAATTTTCATATGACAAATATCAGTTTAAATCATGATTAACTTCAAAAATGTTTAATATTACCAATTGTTGAGATGTTTTGGTGTTATTGTTGAATTATTTTTAGTGCGGATTAGAATTTTGCAATTTTACTTATTATTATAATTATCACTTATGCTGGATTTATAAATGTTGCGCCTGGAGAAATTTAATATTAATGATATGTATAAGGAGGAATACAGGTGATAAGTATTGTAAAAAAAGAATATTCTATTTAATTAGATAATTTTGTGAGATCATAATAAAGGTTCTCTATGGCTGAATGATATCCACACCATAATACATAATCATGTGAAAAAAGACAGATGTATATTATTGTATTGTATGTGAAAAGAGTAAAACGGCTTCATGTTTTATAAAGTGGTCACAATAAGAATCATCTTGATCCACCATTTGTAGCGGGTACAGTGATGCTGGGAAGAAAGGTCGCCATTCTAAGGGATAAAACCTTGTGTGGGAGATCGCCTGGACAACAGCAGGTGTGCCAACCAACGAGCCGGAAACAAACAAATATCCTTAAGTTGGTTTTCTTCTTGTTCCAGTCTCGCTATACACAACCCCATACTTCTTTTCTACATCTCTATAAGCCTACATCCGTTATCTAATACAATAAACGTACGCTTTGTGTATATATATATATATATGTATGGGATTGTACGTATGTATGTAGTTTGTGTATGTGTGTTTCGGTGTACTTGTGTTTTTGCATGCGTTTGTGTGTATGCTTTATAAATAAATAAAAGTGGAACATGTTTGTGTACGACTCTGCTATATTTTCTCTGGTTTTATTAACTATAGTATTATTATTTTTAAAAACATAATAGAGTTTTCAGGATATTTTTAAAACGATTACTAAAACATAAAACAATTAGACGCACAAAAATTTATAATAACATATATTTTATTATATAATAATATAAAATTGTTTCCTGCTAAAACAAGTAAAATATTTTGTAAACTTGAAAATGGCCTATTTTATTTCTATAAAATAAATTTATAATTAAATGTCGACGATATACAAAACTACAAAATAGATATTTATAACACATGAAATATTTTCATAAATTTGATAAAATTAAAAAGTATATATAAATTTGGTCGCCCTCCGATTTGGTCGTCCCCTGATTTGGCCGCCCATGTGACTGACATACATTGTACAGTAAATGCCGCGCCACTGATGGAATTTTCTCTAGAATATTTATTTAATTTATTATTATTTATTTAATATTCAATATTTAGTTAATTTATTTATTATTCATTATTTAGTGCCATCCAATTAGATATAACTAATATACCTAAACTGCTGGCACTAAATTATATATTTCTTCATACAGAATAGTTATATGAATTTAAAATTCAGTTCTGGTGCCATTCTATCTTTTCTACAACTCTGTAGCTCCTTATTTAATTAATAAACGTACAATAGTTACATTTAAAAATGTAGTTAAGTAGTTGGTACACTAAGCTTAAAAAAAAATCAATTTGAGCACTTCAAGGGAAAATCACCAAAAATAAAAACATCTTTTGAGTAAAGAGTATCAACCAGAACTTCTTGGTTTTGGATTTTTTTAATGGTTCAATCCCACTAAAAGCAAATGCATATCCTTCACCCTCCGTCGCGCTACTCTCCCGCCCATCCTCCTTCATGGGACCATAATACCGACAGTCGACAAAGTCCGATATTTAGGACTTTATACAAAAGACTCACTTGGAATCCGCATACAAAATTAAAAAGACTTGAACTAAACAGAAGTTAAAAAACTTCTCTCGAGATTACTTGACCAACGCTCTAAAACCGTTTTCCCTTGAAAACAAAAGTCTTATCTACAACACTATGAACATAAAGATGCGAGGTCTGGGGTTCGACCAAGCATTCCACTTCCTATCGCATTCAAGCTTTTCAATCCAAAACCCTCAGAAGAATTACCAATTCCCCTTTCTATGTTTCCAGCCTAACCCTTTATACTGACCTCAAAATCCCTTCAGCTCATAAAATTACGTTACAAGAAATTCCATGACCTCACATCCAATTTAGTCCAACAACTCTCTTCTCTTTCTATTCCACACAACCTTTCCAGGAGACTGGAACGCCACTGGCCGTGCGACCATCTAACTTCTTGTTAGCATTTTTTAGTAATAATTAGGGAGTACCTCCACTGGGAGGTATCTCCTAACAAGATATTCACGCCCTTTTATATGACTACCATCATATTCACTTATAATACTGTCTGTATAGTTATGGATTTCTTAATCTATATATATAAAAATTCAGCGTCCGTATGTTTGTGGCCGCAAAACTCGAAAAGTAATCGATGGATTGACTTGAAATTTTTACACAACGTTGCATTTCTATATAAGGGTGTTTATATATACTTTTTACTCCGAAGTTCCCACGGAAACGGGAACTTCTCCGAGCGTTTCGCGAGGTTGGCAGAAATAGATAGACTCAGACGCGTTGCGATGGTGGCTCACTCTCTGAACCTCTTTCGCAACTACTTATAAGTACCTCCATTCCGAAGTTCTCTCGGAAACGGTAAATTTCGAGCTAAAATCCGTTCAAACGGCCATATTGCGTTAGCACTTGCTTCTTCAGGTATTGCTGCTACATTGATGGAAGGAGGTAGATAGAACAGCGCATTCAGCTCTTAAACTGTCATGACTTAAACGTGCACTTCACAGAAAATCCAACATGTAACATTTCTAAAACTCAGGAATGGGAACGGTTCTTCGGGTGTGCAAAAATCATTGTAATCATTGTGAGATGAGTGTACAATGGCTTATAAGAAATCATTGGAAGCATTAGACCATACATTGAAAGACTTGCGAAATAATCAGATTCCATTTAGTGGAGCATTGGTGTTACTAGCCGGTGACTTTAGGCAAACGCTTCCAGTGATACCTCGCTCAACACTAGCTGATAAATTGCATGCCTGCTTGAAATATTCAACTCCTTGGAGCACAGTATAAAAAAAAAAAAAATCATTTAACAACGAATATAATTCCCCTTCAAAACAATCCAACAGCTGCCATATTTTTAAGAAAATTACTCCGAACTCGGTAACGGCACTGCTCCTACAAATCCGGAAACGGGAAAAATCACCTTCCCATCTAATCTCTGCAGCACTGTACCTTCAAAAGAAGAATTAGTTGACAGGGTATTCCAAAGCATCGAAAAAAATTATTAAAATCACGCACGGTTAAGCCTAAAAATCAGACTGAGCCACAGCGAAGCGGGGTCGGGTTAGCTAGTAAAATAATAAAAAAAGAAAAAAGAAAAGAAAGGAATTTTGACAAATAACATCCTGTCGGATATTATAGTGATACCGAAAACGGATTGCTTGCGATTTTCTCCATAAAAGTACTATTTTCTCCATAAATAACTATTAAATTTGGTGGGTTAAAAACTATTAATACAGAGATCTATTACTTTTGTTCGAAAGTTAATTTAAAGAAGTTTTGCGGGATTGGGGGAGGGTCCTTCAAAAAGTAATTTTATTTAATTCAATATGGGATTTTAAATAAGGACTACAGTAAGTAAATGTCGTGTGAGTGTTTCACACCAGATTTTTTTTCCGTGCTCAGGTTATTTCAAAACTTATATTTCCAGTTAAAATACAATTTCGAAAATGACATGATCGCAATTCTCCCTTTTTCCAAAATAAAGTTGGTACACAAATGTGAAATACTTTTCAGAGATAGTATGTCCAAAATTCTGTACGATCAAATTCTCTGAAAACATATTGAAAATCATCTAAGTCTAAACGACAAGAGAAAGTAAAAAGGTTATATATACGAGTATATACATTTTATAGAGTATAATAGAACCGCAATACAAATAAGTAAGGCGGGTAGTATACCACTGGATAGGCTAATAAGTTCACCAGTCTCTAGAGTTCATTTGATTCCTTTTCTACTCTATTCATTGAATTTACCTTCTGTGTGCTTAGTGGTTTATCACCATCTTACCATCATATACTTTCTCAGTCCTTTCTCAGTACTACTGGCTAAGTCTTAATGAACGACTTCGATAGATCTTTGTCCTTCTACTTTTGTTTAAAGTAATTGATCTCCAAAAACTTAAACCTATTTTCATCAATTCAATTTCCAACCAAACCTCTTTATAGCTATAGAATATAAAATTATAAAGTCTAAAAGAGATAATTGAAGTTTATTTATACTATTAATGAGTTACTTATACAAATTTAATACTTTAAACATATGGGGGGGGGGATGAAAGTAGTAAAATTGATTACTAATTATTCTGCTGAAGACTAATAACACAGAAATTGGGTCAAGATTTGCGAAAAAAAAAAATGATTACTTCATCAAGTAGGTTACCGCAGTAGTATATTTTTTCATTCCAGGATAAAAAAATAATTCGAGGAGTGGAATACTTTAAAGCTGTTTAACATAAACTGTAGGCCGGTAGACGTGCTTCTGTAGACTGTTTGGAATAAGTTTATAAACATATTAGTATACCAGTTAAATATAAAATCTTTGATTTAGTTTTGCAATTTATAGTATGTTATGATTTTCAAGTGAAGGTCTTTAAAGTTTACGATAATTTAGAGAATATACAGTGGTAATATACAGTATTAACTTTATTAATAAGTTATTCAAATTGCCTTTGATTACATCTAAGAAAACGGGCAGAGTTATGAGAGAAGACACCGGTCTTTTCAGCTTCAATTTTAGGTTGCACTTTTCCTATGTGTTGAAGGTGTTGTTAAGCCATCCTACTAATAATAGGGGGATTTTTATACCCAAATAAATTAATTAAAAATAAAAGCGTATTGATATAGTGGTGGGTAGAAGTTGAAATCTAAGCAATATAATCGACTGTTGGATGAACATTCGAGTTTGAAGTGGTAATAATAAACCAAGAGACAGACATTCTAACTAAAATTACTAATGATAAGCGAGGAATTTTAACACGTTATATTCACTGTGCAACATGAACACATTTCAAAGTACTTTCCATTTCATTGCGGAATTTGCGTTATTTTGTTCGGAATGTGAATTTATTTTTTAGTAAATATATCCTTCTTGTTTAATGAATTTGTTAACTTTTTAAGTGGATGTAAGTAACTGGACAGGATATTATCATTTGCAAGGATCGCTTTATGTTACAAGTTATTGCTGATGTAGTGGAAGAACGAAATAGAAAAATAATAGTTTAGAGTTTCGAATATTTTATAGTATCCAAAATAGTATTTTGTTAATATTTTATAATTATCTTAGTGCTGCGAATTTACCTTTAAAAAGAGTGTATTTTAGAGTCAAGTGGTATATTAAATCTAGGTCATTGCTATTGGGAAAACAAAGGCACAAATATCCTGTTCGGTAAATTCTTTTGTAAAAGAAAATTCCCCCGCTAGAGAGAGAATTTCAAAGAATAGAGTCTGCCTTCAGCTTTCAAATAACACAGTCTGAACTCAGCCTTCAAACAACTAAGTCTGTATTCTGCTTCCAAAGCCAGAACAGAACACTTCAGGAATCGCTCAGTGCCAATGATAGATATTTGCCTTTATTCTAGATATACTTCTGATTTATAATTGTGATACTGTAATATACTTAAACTTCCTTAAAGAATAATATATTATTTATAAAACAGTGTGATCTCTTAATTATTACTAATACTTCATTCTCTCTTAACCGTATATACATACAAGCCCCCTTTTCACTAAAACGCTCACGCCACAAGCTACCTATACACATCATCACACCGTTACATTTCATTGGTGCCAGCTGTTTGGGATATTTTCAACCAGAATCCACAAATTCACAAGTACGTAAAATTTCCAATTTAATAATTAAACAAATTATCCATCAGATAATTTTATTAACTTTTAAATTATTTTCTCAGCGGAAATAATATTTTAATTAAATATTTCCCATTATTGAATTTTCTATTGAATTTCATTTTAAAATTTTGTATTTGTACCACTGTACCCCAATCCCTTGTGAATTTTGAATTTATGAGTGTACTTAATAGATCGCAAATTGCAAAGATATTACGCGATAATAACCTTTCTGTTGGCGGCAATTTAATCCAGCTACGTGGACGTCTTGAAAAATATAATCTTTCCCCAAGTAATTCATCCATTTCAAAAATGTATAAGATTAATGGACAAGATATGGGCATCAACGCTGCTGTGGAATATTTACTTGCTCAGCAACAATTAGCAAATCCTCCAATTAACAATCAACCTAGCCCCTTAAGGAATTTGCAATTAATCAATAGTTTACCCACCTTCGATGGCGAAAATTCAGCCAAAGTGTCCGATTTCCTAGACCAAATTAGCCATTGTGCTAGCCTTTCTGGCTGGGACGACGCAGCGAAATTAGAAATACTAGCACTTAGGCTCTCAGGTTCTGCAAAGATATTTTATGACACCCAGAAAGCCGAATTACAACGCCAGGGTACAATTATAACGTATCCTCTAATTTCAGAGCGACTTCTAGCCCGATTTAGAAAAGAAAAAACCCCTCTAGTCAACTTACAACAGATGACTAATATTCAGCCTCTACCCACAGAGTCTCCTGAAACCTTCGCGGATAGAATTAGACTCATCCAGTCCGCCATTAGTTTAAAAGCTCCAGCTAACCCACTCGAGGCCTTACATTCTATTTTAGACAAACTGGCCACTGATGCATTCCTAAAGTCACTTCTCAACCGCTTCGTAATGAGGTACGAACGAAGCTACCACAAAAATTAGACGAAGCACTTTCTTATGCCAATGCCCTAAAAGAAGTACAGGCTTCAGAAACAAACCCCACAGTTTTCGCTGTCACTTCGAAAACTTCTAATCCTCGCATACCCCCATCTCCTTGTCGTTTCTGTGGACAAATGCATTTCCACAGAGAATGCCCGCATCGAAATAAAAATCAGAAACCAAAACCTACTACCACCCGTAGAGTTTTTAATGTATTAAAGAATAGGGCTTGCCGCCATTGTTCCGGTCCACATTTTGACATGGAATGCACACAAATTTAGACCAAAACCTCGTACTAACTTTGGCAAAATGTCTAACAATTTTAACATTCCTAAAAATTTTAATCACAGGGTATATAGTAAGTAATAATGGCTATAATAATAATAATAATCAATATTATAGTAACATAATGCTCGAGTTAATAATTCAAATAATTCACGATTTCACTCTTATCCAATATAATCATAATAATAGTAATGATAACGAAACTAGTAATAACCTCCAAAATAGGCCCACTTGCCAATATTGTTCAAAATTTGGACATACGGCTCGTAATTGTTTCCAAATACAGCCCAAAACGAGTTAATCTTGAGTCGCTTTCTCGAACACCTGATTTTCCATGGCTATCATACCTGCATCCACCAGTTCTTGACCTAAGAACCTTAAGATACCTAATTATTGCATCACGTCCCTTCATTTGCATGCGGACAATGTCGAAAATTCCAAATTTTCTGGCAAATCCATATCTTCGCAATTAAAAGGCAATTTCCAATTAATACTTGTAGAAACGTTCTTTCAGGGCAGTCATTAATTTGCGCACGTATCTAACGCTTAATAAATTCAACATTCAATTTTCAACAATTACTCAAAAGCACCAATTTAGTACTAATCGCTAAGTTCACTAAAATCCCTAGTAACTAGCCACAAAATTTCTGTGCCACCCGCGCACACAATACATAACACAACTATATACTGAATCTCTTGAAATTATCTCGTTCTATCACACTGCTCAAACTCTACATACTACACTACATGTAAATGTTATATGTAAGAATCTTGTTAGTTTTAAGAACAAAAATGTGCAAAATATATTGATATAATTACTTTAGTTGTTGCAATAATGGACATGTTATTTGTGTTTCAGCACTGAAAACTCTCGTACCACGAATTACAAATTTATTCCGCCTTTAATATTTGTAATTATTGCATTGTATATTGCAATATTTTTAAATAATAATTTACAATTTATTTTATTTTGCAGAAATCAAGATGTCCAAGTGAATTTGTTGTTATTTTTAATATGTGATATTAATATTGTTTTTATATATTGTATTTGACTAATTAATTTATTTTATTTTCAGTTCGCCTTGAAAGAAAATTGTACAATTTATATTATATTTGTAATTTGTCGATCTTTTTATTTTAGACTACAATTTCTAATTATTTTCTTGCATTATTAATTATGTTAAATGTATATAGAAAACACAGCATAGCTGAAGAGATAATGGACATACAATAGGCTCTCCCGTGTGCATACTCCCTCAAGATCCAAGAATCTTCGTCGACTGCACCATTGCATGTGCATGAATGTTATTGCATTGCATGAAAATTGCATGATAGTTATAATTGCATGTTAGTTGTAAGAAATTGAAATTATCAATAATGTCAAATTTAAATTATCAATATATAATTTAAACTTCTGTATGATCATTTTCATCCTCTCATACTTTTACATACTTACGCATCCTTGCTCGCTTATTAAACAAATATTTTTTTTTGTGAAATATTATTATGTATCTATGTATTCAATTATTTTTGAACTACTTAAGAGTTTTTTTTTGTTCATATAGAATAAATTCAAGAAAGTACATCCCTACAGTACCATCACTCAGAAGCTACATTGATCGCCATGTCTACCCTTGCCAGTTACATATTCATCAGCAACACTCTCACTCGCCAAGCAGTGTTCGCCTATCAGCCTACTACCACAGCAAAGCTCACCCACTCAAGCAGCGTTCGCTTGAGAGGAAGACGTTCCATTACCAGGGCAACGCTCAATCACTCACGCAGCGTTCGAACAACGCACAGCCACTTTACAGAGGTTACATACACGGCTCTCGCCTTACCAGAGGATAACCTTCAAGCCTCTACAACTGCAGATTACATCCCAAATTTTTCGTGCCGAAAAATTTCTCCAGGAGGAGGGATAATGTATTGGAAGAACGAAATAGAAAAATAATAGTTTAGAGTTTAGAATATTTTATAGTATCCAAAATAGTATTTTGTTAATATTTTATAATTATCTTAGTACTACGAATTTACCTTCAAAAAGAGTGTATTTTAGAGTCAGGTATATTAAATCTAGGTCATTGCTATTGGGAAAACAAAGGTACAAAAATCCCGTTCGGTAAATTCTTTTGTAAAAGAAAATTCCCCCGCTAGAGAGAGAATTTCAAAGAATAGAGTCTGCCTTCAGCTTTCAAATAACACAGTCTGAACTCAGCCTTCAAACAACTAAGTCTGTATTCTGCTTCCAAAGCCAGAACAGAACACTTCAGGAATCGCTCAATGCCAATGATAGATATTCGCCTTTATTCTAGATATACTTCTGATTTATAATTGTGATACTGTAATGTACTTAAACTTGCTTAAAGAATAATATATGTATTTATAAAACAGTGTGATCTCTTAATTATTACTAATACTTAATTCTCTCTTAACCGTATATACATACAAGCCCTTTTCACTAAAACGCTCACGCCACAAGCTACCTATACACATCATCACACCGTTACATTTCACTGATTATCGAATTTGATTTTTTGTTTTTATATAATTTTAAAAATAATGTGCTTGTTTATTAATTCAAGATTTCTCTTTTTACTTTTATTTCAGTAAGAATAAATATTATTTGTAGTAAACTAAGTAATAGTCTGTGACAGACGGTATTATAGATATTAAAACACAAGAGCTAGTAATATTTATGATCTTCTACACAGAATTCATCAGCAAGCAAATAACATTGACTTGCTAACATCTTTCAACAACTGGTTACATCCAGTTCATGTTCCGCCATTGTAAGGAAGTTTTAAAGACAAATAAATACAAGCTACAGAGATGAAAGCAAGGTTGCAGTAGGTCCAGGCGAAGCAGTTTAATGTGAAGATCAGCTTCTGTGCACAAAACAGCACCGTCTTGCCGAGTATTGTTCCAATAATCAGGCTGAAGCTTTGCCAGTCTTAAAGGATTAGCAGTTTTTCCGAAAACAATCACTGTCTGAAGATTGGAAAAAAGAAATTACCTTCAGTAACGACAGGAGAATGTCTCACGACAGTATACGTAATGCGGATAACCATTTATCTCAGTTCGAAGAAACTAGCAATGACATACGTGGACTAAAATTACACATGGTTGGATTGTTAGGTTATGTGTCTGATGACAAACATATATATAGAAACAAACCGAAACTTTACTTACTACAATTTGCATAAATCTAAAACTAAAAAAATATTTTTAAAGACACAGAAAATATATTTATAAGAATGATATGTACATAATGACGTGGACAAGAAATAAAGGGAAAATAATACTAAAAACTAAGATTATAAAATTGATTAACAAAACTAAAGATTTGATTATAAAATTGAAGACCTTCTTCTTATAAAATTAAGGACCTTCTAAAATTAAAGAGAGCTACATATAAATATAAATATATTGTGTATCTTTTCATAATCCATATTGTGACACAAATTTACCATAGCGAGCAATTCGGAGCAATTTCCTGCAATATCTATGTATTTTGCTAAATAGACTGTACATTCTTATCGGGATAAAACCTATGCCTACTGCCGTTATAATACAGGGAAGGAAATTTTTTATTACATAACCTCAGTTGCGCGACTATAAGTACCTGATTTTGCTTATATGGTACTTCATTAGTAATTAATCACGGGTGGAATGTACGTACACTTCACTTGGGTTGCTGCTCACATTGGTATAAGGGGTAACGAGGCTGGATGTTTAGCAAAGGTAGCCTCTCTAAGGACAAAACCCTGGATATTTGTATATCTGAGAGAAGATACTACTACAAAGCAGTTTTCCCAACTATTTACCAACGACTGAAAGTCATATTCAAGAAACCGATAATACCTGTACCTCTTCAAGATCGTTGATGATCCACATTGTTTCTGTGACCAAAGACCACTTCAGTCTGTAGAACACATAATATTGGAATGCCGACATTATGAAATAAATCGCCACAAGATGATTCAAGCGGTCTTATTGAATAATTATAGAACTTCAGTTATATTCATTATTCCAACCAGAGATGCAACAAGAATTCATTTCGTTGTAAATAGTTTGGATTTGAATAATTTCTTATAGAAATAATAGTTACTAAGAAAAGTTCTCTAACTAAATATTATGAATTACTTGGAGAAGTTTTTGTAAATGTTTAACACCAATTTTAATTTATTCCATTAGTATAAACGGCCAAATACAAAATGGCGGATTTTGAATTTCTGCTTAATACTCTTTTGCTTTCTTTTTCAAACAATGGAATGAAAATTCTGAGTTAATGACACATTAATAAAACAGTAAATATTATATTAGAAAAAACATGATTTATTATATTTTTTTATAGATAAATTTTATTGCACAATTTGATAACTTTTTTTTTTTTGTAAGGCACACTGGCTGGGCGGTCCCTGGGCTCTCGCGCATACCCGCCCGTATAGAAGCTCCTAACGCAAAGCGTGACGCCCTGAAATTTAACCAAGCTAATCCTAACCTATAGGTCTCCTCCAGTACTCGATATTGCTGGGGAGACAAAGAACCTAACCTAACCCTATCCAACCTATCTTCCATTCATCCAATACAGTTAAAATTTATATACACCCTTCCACTCTAAGCTCGTCCATTCAACCATACACACTCTTACACCCCTCAGTACTCAATATTCCTGGGAGGGTATGAGAAACCCTATATCTAATCTTACAAACTAGCCTAAAACTGAGGGTCATAACTACACCGCTAGCCTAAAACCCTCATTCATGCAACATTCACACAATAAATTACTTCGATTCCAACTTGTAAACTACCTACCCCATCCGCCCCTATTGACCCATTCCATTCTCCTTTTAAATGCTTCTTTCGCAAAACGCCTAACATCCTTGCCCATTTACCATTCAACTGTCCATGCCACGTGACCAACCGCGAAACCGCATATGACAGTTCGTCAGAAAAAATGCTACACCCCCACTTCACCTCCTGCAAAAACGAGAACGTTGTCCTCCCCTTGGTAGAATTCCTCCACCTAATATTACGATATCCCAAACTAATATTACCTAAGTTTACCGCCCGACCCCGCTTTAGAAAATATCTACCCGCGGTCCTAACCACTTCCAGATCCAACGGGAGGCAACCCGTCAGCATCTGCAAGGCCGCAGTCGACACGGTGTGGCTAAACCTTCCCATTGGGAGCAGCAACGAGCGCTGCGTTGCCGACACAGCGGTACATATACTAAAAAATTCGATAACCATGTAAATAATTTAATTTATATATTTAAACGATATCTTTTCTGATTGACAAGAAATGCTGTGTAAGTAGCAATGCAATGTAGTTGTGCAGCCCTCGTTTTTGTTTTGAAGTGTTGTCCTTCCTTACTTACGGAGGGAAAATTTGTAAAAAAATTTATATTATTAATTTATATTTATAAATTCTAAATTAGATTTTTCATAGAAATAATTAGCTATAAATAATTAGCCAATCACAGAGTAGAAGTGTAGGTGTGAAAGTGGGTGATTGTTACGCTAATCAGAAATTTAGAATTATCATGTAGACTACGCTCACATTTCACTCTTTCACTTCTACACTGTGATTGGCTAATTATTTATACGAAAAATCTTGTTTAACCCAGAATTTTTTTTACTAATTTTCCCTCCTTAGGTATTTTACAATTGATCAAATTGTGCAATACAAATTTTTTATATATAAAAAAAAATAAAGTAATTTCTGATATAATATTTACCGTTTTTATATAATTATTAATGTGAGCGCTAAAGAAAACATTCAGCATTTTCATTCCATTATTGAAAGAGTAAGCAAACGAGAATTAGGCAGAAATGCCAGATCCGCCATTTTGGATTTGGCCGTTTATATTAATGGAACAAAATAAAATTGATGTTAAACACCCATAAAAATTTCTCCAAGGAATTCATAATATTCAGTTTAAAAACTTTTCTTAGACCTGGAGTTTATAGCTATACGTTATATTAATTTTATGTAAGTAGAGAAGTCCACAAAATATTTGAAAGAGTACCATAAAAATATCCGCTGTCACACACTTACACGATTTTCTCTTACTGCGAAATGGCAAATTTATTTTAAACTTACAATTCTTAGGAGTGTTAAAAAATATTCGGCATTTTTATGGCAAAAATCGCAAAAACTGAAAAACCTATTTAGCAAAAGTCGCAATTCCGTTCAACCAAATTTTCTTCAAACTGGGAATTTTGACAAGTTATTAATATTATTTAGCTGACAGAATTGCATAGCACATTGTTGAACTGAAATAGCACATTAGTGGAAAACTAACCCCCACTCCTCCGCCAAAAGTCGTCTTAAATAAATTTTCTCAGAGAAATGTTGCAAATAAAAATTTTAGCTCTTTATATGTGTAGTTTATATAAGAAGTTTAATGAAAATCGTTGGAAGCCGTTGTAGAGAAAATAGCAGAAAACTGCAAAAACAACTTTCCTGCCTGCTGAGTAATAGGAATACGGTTCAGGTATATTGGAGGGAATATTTTGCGATTTAGAGTGAATGGTATGTATCTGGATTTGCTCTCGTTGATCTTTATTCTCCATTTTCGGAACCAGGGTTCGAGGATTTCCAAAGATGGGATTGAAGGGATCGGTGGTAATTACAGGGTCCATATTTTGGGAGAGGATTGCCGTATCATCGGCGAAGGAATAAATAGTTGTGTTAGGATTGAGAGGAATGTCTGCCGTATATACTGTGTAGAGGAGGGGAGCAAGTATGCTCGCTTGAGGAACTCCAGCGTGGATGGGATGAATTGAAGAGGAAGAAGAATCTTGGATAACTTGGAAGGAGCGATATGATAGATAGGATCGTAGGATAAAGTAGTAGGTGCTAGGTAGGATTGTCTTGAGCTTCAACATAAGGCCTTGATGCCAAACTTTATCAAAGGCTTGGGATATTTCCAAAAAAACTCCTGGGCAGTATTGCTTCAGTTCAATTAGGTAGCTATGGTGTCCACAACACGGTGAGCCTGGTGAATAGTGGAGTGGCAATTTCGGAATCCAAACTGATGGTCAGGAATCGTGGAGGTTGATGATAAAATGTTTTGAAGGCGGATTTGGAGCAGCTTCTCTAGTACTTTGCCGAGGGTTGGCAGAAGACTGATGGGTCGGTAGGAGGTAAGTTCGTGGGAAGGTTTTTTAGGTTTGGGTATCATACAAATAGAGGAAAATTTCCAGGGAGTGGGAAAGTGGGTAGTTCTTAAGGTAGAGTTATAAAGAGTGGTAATGAAGTCTATGGCTTTTTTAGAGAGTTGGAGCAGTATGTGATCAGATCACAGCCAGGACTTTTTTTTCTTGGTAGGTTATGTATGGCCAATTTTCGTCATTGGGAGAGAAAGGTTTTTGTGGGAGGGAGAATGATAGACGTACATCGAGTTGACTCAGGACAAGTTCAGTATGTTGTGGGTCTTTCGTGAGGTGTAAATACAGAAGAGAGATGTAGTCCTAAGAGTTCGGCTTTTTCTTCGTCGGATTTGGCCCACGTTCCATCTATGCGTCTAAGAGGCTGAGAAGTAGATTTGTACTTAAGAATCTTTCTATTGCAGTCCACAAGGTGTGATCGTTTGCACTGAGTGATTCAGTGTACTATGAGATTTAATTTGCAAAATAAAAAAAGTTGTCTGGTTACAATCATTTATCACACACCTTAGAAATAAACATTTTTTAAATTTTAGGGATTCATTTATTCAATTACTAAATGGTTACAAAAGCTAGTGATAAATAAGGAAATATTGTTTAACAGCCACAACCTAAAAGAGATGCAATAATCTTTGTAACTTCTAATATTAAATCTTTTCAAAGAACAAATTATATACAACCAAGCGGACGAAACTCGGGGAAAAGGAGTTATAACTAGGGTGGCAAGATTTTTCAGGAGTCTAGCCAGATGTGTGTGTGTGAGAGAGAGAGGGGGGGAACTGGAAGCGTGTGCACAACCCCCGACTACTCATTCTGTTACAGCGGATTGAGAAAGTTATTTTATCCGGCCATTACCAGCGTCATCTTCAAGAATGGTGGGCTGGGGACTAGTGGCTAGGGCGTTATATTGGAAGAAATAAGAGGCCGCCGTTCTGTGCCCCCTTCTATGACACCCTCTCACATTCTACCAGCCCGTTACTGTTTCCCACTGCCTATGGAATAAAAGCAGTTAAAACTTTACAGGTTATCCGGGCCTTGCCTCTGCTCTTTTCTAGTAATAAGGTGAAAATAAAACGGTTTAATCACTCCTCCAAGTCAAGACTGGCTGGATAACTCTTTTCTGCGTCACTCTAACTCTGCTACAAAGAATAAAAATAAAATAAAAGAAAATTAAGGGGGGAATCTCCAATTTTCCTTATACAATCTAGGTAGATACCAATTTCATGCTATCATCTCTTCAAAAGATTATTTAGTTATCACAACTTATTGCCTCATCAAACTTATTTAGTTATTTCCTTTTTGTTTTTTTGTCCTACGCCGTGACTTCGGCTATTCAGCCATTCTAGGTCGCGGGGCTCAGTATAAAGAGACTGTGCTGGCTTTGTAAAAATGAATGATGATGTTCGTTTAGTTGGATATCCGGTCGCGAACAACTTCACCCCTCTTATTTATTTAGTTAAATCTATGGCACAACATAGACCGTGAAGGACCAAGGCTTGCTAGAGGGTGATTTTTATGAGGAGCGTGTAGTAAGCTGCAGTTTTTTTTTTCACCGTTTAGTTCTGCCCTTCGCTACCTAGATGCGCTACCAAATGTAGCATGGCCGATGCTGGGTAAACACCGACTCTGTCGTCACAGAAATCGAATCCTGAATTCTTGCACCAAAGGCGAGTGCGACGCGTGTCGACATTTACACACGCCAGAGTAGATCGACGCGTGAGGACATTTATGTACTTAGTGAAATATTAATATTCAAGTTAACGTTTTGGTGTTCCGCTGTATTCAATGTTGTAAATTGGATGTTGAGGTTCGGTCATAAAAAAAAAAATCTTTTTTAATTTCTACCGACGTTTCGGCAAATTTATAATAATCAATATTTCGCCATCAATTATAATTTATAATTATAATTACATTTACAATTATATTTTAATTGCATTTTATTAATGTTTATATTATTATTATTATATTGTTAATTATTATTATTTAATTGTATTTTATGTATTGTATATTTAATTATATTTATAATCATTATTGCATTTACAATTATAAATTACAATTTAATTTATAATTCGCCATCAACAATAATAATAAAAAAAGAAATATATTGGAAATGATTCATGCTAAAAAAGATAAGTTATCTATCAATTTTAGAACAGACACCAAAAACCTATCCCTTAGTTATAAAAATCTCCTGGAATTTCCAAAACAACATACAGATTAAGACACGGTTTTCTCATCCGCTCTCCTAGCCCTTTATGAACCTTGACCCACCTAATGTCCGTAATACTTGGTGATGGTATGTCACAGGTTAAACTAGAGTTTGTAATTAATTCTAACTGAAAATTTTTGTAAGTACATTTCCTAAGTTATTTCCATACTTTACTCTTATCTTAGTCACATATTGTCAAAGTTTGAATAGTTGTGATTTGGTTTAATACTGATCTGTTCTACAACAATAGTTTAAAATAAATTTAAATGTGCCATATATTTCATACTTTTATTTAGTTTATTTATATAGTTTATTTTTAAAAAAATTTATTTTGTAAATATTTATTTTAAGTTCATATTTTATGTTGTTTCTATTTTTTTATTTTATTTGTATTAAAACCTTTGTACAGACCTGAAGAATGCAATAAATTTGCCGAAACTTCGGTAGAAATTTAAAATGAGTTCTTTTTTATGACCGAACCTCAACATTCAATTTACAACATACATGTTAACTGTAATAACGTTAATATCAGAACGTCACCAATTTTTAATCTTATAACAAATTATCATGTCGCTTCGTTTGGAAAAAGATCTGATCTAAAACTTTGAAACGACTTAACCATTACTACAATATTAATACATTAACATAATTGCCAATTTTTCTTTAAATCTAAAAACTATTCAGTTGTCGAAAAATGTTTATTCAATTTTTATTCAGTGGTGGATAGGATACATGTTGCTCAGTACCTATGGCAAGGTAGAATTTGAAATGTTCATACCAGACTATAAATATATTAAAGGAGAAAAATTTGTTTTTTAATAAAGATCGTTGTTTGTGTTGTTCCCGAGATTGCAAAAAGGATGTTGCTCACTTTTTATTAAATTGTCGTATATATTCTAATGTTAGATCAATGAATTTAAACATATATATATGTGTAAAGAATTTAGATGATTATAACACTATTAACATATTAGACATTGTTTCTGCTGAAAAATTAGATCATATTTACTTTTAAATTTTAAACAGTCTCAACTTCAGAATTAAATTCGTAATTGATATAGTCATATACGGGTTTAAACAGGCCATTTTTAAAATAACTCAAACGATGCAAGCTATAAAAAAAGTGAACATAACGTTTGTTGAAGAATTTGTGCTCTAGTTTATGATGGTGTAATGTTATTTGATTTATTGCCGCCTTACACCAGTAATTGTTGATTTTCTCATTAATTCAAATAAATAAGAGATTTCAAATGCTGGCAACATTTAAAACCTATTTTAGAACCATAAGGGACTTAAAAATCAAGTAAAACATCATTAAAACAAAACAATATTCCAGTTTATTTACAACAATGTATACAAAAAATATTTCCTATTTATTCAATATGACCTCGTCGGCTTAACCGGCAAAAGCGCAGTCGCTGCCCAACAGATGAAGTTGCTAACTGTATCATGTCTGATATCCCTAAAGAAAAAATTCAAGAGGGGTTAAATCTGGCGATCTGGAAGGCCAGCTTACCGATAACCTGTTTCCCGATCCAGCGGCTACTGAATATCTCATTCACTTTTCCGCTCGCCAGATCGCCAGATTTAACCTCTCTTGAGTTAATAAGAAAATCCGCTTTTAATTTTAGGTTATGAAAGAAAGAAATAGAAAAAAATAGACGACAATTTATTCTTTATGATTAAATATCTCGGCAACGGTTTCAAATATTGAAGTGAAATTAACGGTATTTTTCTACATTTTTTTTTTTTAGTAGTTTTCAATGCAGTAGTAAAAAGTGGGGGTAAAAAATAAATCGCAACTTTCAATCACCGATTTCAGGTGTAAGGCGGCAATAAAATCAAACAACATTAACACCACCATAACCTAGACGGCAAATATTTCAACAAACGTAATGTTCTCTTTTTTGATATCTTTCTTCGTTTAAGAGTTATTTGAAAAGATGCCCGTATAAATGGGACTCCCTATATAATACAATGTAGTTTAATTTTTTTCTAACCCCCTAGATAAAGATAATTTATTTCTCCGTGTACCACAAGTCATGTATTACATGCTTATTAAGTATAATTCCTTATACCTTGTATATAATATACAAGAATAATAAATCTAAATTAAAATAAAATAAATATCTCTTCTTAAATATATAAATAAAATAGAAATTAAAGTAATATTTAATTATAAACAATAATATGTGTCAAGTTTTAATTATAACAATTAAACAGACTGAAGAAGGGTTGGTAAAATTACTTTGGAGAGAAATTTCATGCGGACACCATCTGTCACAGCCACATATCTTTTAAAGGCAAAACCCTAAACCATTCCCTAACCCACCCGCTATGCTATAGTTGGATTTTCTTTATAAAGCATAGTAAACAGTAATTAGACAGTCGGTTAGAAAATTCAGACTAATTACAATAAGAAGGAGAATGAAAAACCACAACGGTATAAGGCGTGCAAATATTAATTAATACTAGTTTGTGGAAGGAATAGAAAGGATCGTCCCCCTGATATAGGAGGAGTAAGAGAATAGAGTATCAGGGTTAGAAATGGTTGGTTGGCATCCAAGAAGCGATTGTGGTTTTAATATGAGGCCTAGGGTTGTAAAGTCTCAGGAAATACTTGGATTTCAGTTTTAGTATATATATATATAGCCGTGAAATCCAAACCACCATAGTGTTTTAAAGATAGTTCGACACTTGTGTGCTAATAATAAGTAAAACATTAAGATATGTTGCATGAAACTCATAAATAGAACGCTACTGATCTTCTTCTATCAACACCACAACGTTATGGCAATATGTTTCCAGTTTGTTGAGAAATAAATTTCTAACTACAATCCTTATATATTAAGTTTTACTAAGAGTCTTAAACTTTAGAAGTAATTATTACATCCCAGCTGCAAGAAAATTGGAAAATCTGTTTTTAGGAGTATATATATATATATATTGTTTAGTAAAGAAGAGGAAATAAAATAAAAAATAAAAGAAAATTAAAAGGTGAGAGGGGGGCGCCTTTTATAGGCTTTCCAGTCCCTCTGGTGGGTTCTGTTAAATAAATAAGAAATGAAAATAAAAGAAAAAGGGGTGAAAATGTTAAGTGGACTGTATATTTCTACAGATTGAATAAAGAGAGCAAATGGGCTCATATAATATGAACAAAATGAATATTAAATTAAATTTAAATTTAGTAGCAAAAAATATTTATTATCTTCAACAAGCCAAAAGGAATGGGGCTTACCTTAAACGCAGAAACCTTAAAGTTAGTGTGCTTCGACTCAAGTCCTTTAACCCATATTGGGGGGGTCAAGGAAGTGGAAAATAGGAAAAGGAAACAAAACCCCATGTGCCTGTAACTCCAGAGTCTTCGTCCGCACACTACGGCTTGGTTGATGAATATAGCTGAATTATTTAAACGGGCTCCTGGAAACTGCAAGGCCGGAGAAGCAACCGGGATGTTGACCATGTGTTTGTACAATAAACCTTAGCAGGCCGGGAGAATCCGGGGACACTTACTCGACAAGAGACCAACTTATTAACACTAACCCCGAGGAAAACCAGAAGTGGCAACACTTGGGTTTTCACGTAAAAGGAAAGCGGAAGTGGTCTAAATTGCATAGACAATTACGTTTGCACACATACACCTTGCTTGTCTGAGCGTTAGTTAATAATGACTGGAGAGGGTAATTAAAGGGACTACCCCCTCTCTACATTTAGATAGATAGATAGATTCTAACGGGGGAATTGGCTCTTCAGCCTACGTCACCGCGACACCCCAAGGATCTATTGTGGCACCCCCCGAGTTGGAGACCCTCCCCCTATCCTGTCCTTAACCGGACTGTGGAATTGGGGGGGGACTCCCAGGTGGTCAATCAGAGCACCTACCATCAGAGCACCCTCTCGAGTCCTGCTTGCCTTAAAAGACTTAATAGGTCCGAGAGAGGGCCCTGGCTGTTGGCACCAGCTTCTCTTTACCAAAGAGGCGGTACCTTAGCCAGACCAGCCCCTCGCACTGACATACCACGTGCAGTGCCGTCTCCTCTTCCTCCTGACAAAACCTACATAGGCTATCCGTTGCCAGGCCCATGCGATGCATGTGCTTATTTAATCTACAATGGCCAGTGAGAACGCCAACTGCTATCCTTATGGCCACCCGGCCTAATTGGAGTAATTCCGCAGTTAGCTTGGGCGAGTGGCTATGAATAAACTTTTTCGCCTGCCTCTGGCCTGGAGTTTTGAGCTACCATTCTCTTGATCGGTCTTGCATCCATAGCTTAATGGATACCCCCTCTCTACATTTAGTACACAGCCTATAGATTGATAAGTATATTCTGACTGCAGCAAATTTAAATACGGATAAATACCGAACATATATATAAAGCATACACACAAAACAAACATCCACACACACACATATATATATATATATATATATATATATAATACCAATTCGCTAGTAGTCTTCTCTTCAAAATACTAGGCAAAAACAAGATCAAACAACTGGTCCACAATAACAGCCAAAATAAACTGCGAAATATAGTCCATTTTGCAAAGTACACTCCTGTATGGAATTTCAATTTGGCGACTCAGATATTAAATTTCTGACAGACCAAAGTTAAATTTCTTTAAATTATTTCAGCTGTCTAAATTATTCCCAATGTAAGGGGGCGCGCAATTAAATATAAAATATTTAATATATTAGAATACGTCAAAATAATATTAAAAGTAATAATTAAAATAGAGTTGAGTAGTTAGATAATTAGGACAGTGCTGAGTTGACTTGTACCACGCTGGCATAGCAGCTAGCGATTGAATTCATTCTGGTGAGTGTTGCGGTGAGTGAAGGGTGGTCCTGCACCTGTGGCTGATCCGGTAAGTCCTAGCGCAGTAAGGTATTTTAAAGGTAGATGTGTAGTTGGTATGCCACAGTGGTAGTCGGCCCACAGATAGCAAGTAATCTATAGTAGATAAGTGATAGTGGATAATTGTTAGTATTTAGTTGATAGTAGATATTAAGCTAAGGGTTACTTAATTGGAGTTTCTTGATATAGTAGTAAATGTAGCTTACATACATAAAAAAAAAACTTCAGTTAACCCAGAACAAATTCCTAAGACTTGCGACTAACTCATCACGACACACCAAAATCTACCTACTTCACCTGAAATCTTCAGTAACTCCAGTTTATTCCTTCATTCAAAATCGTCTCCAGAAACTCCTCTCCATTCTAGACTGTCATCTTAAACCACTTTGCCGCGAAATAGCCTCCTACGATCGCTCCATACATTACAAGCATAAAAGACTGAAACACCATCTTCTCATAATATTTTACCTAAAGCTGCAGGTTTTTCCCTTTTTTTCCCTGCATACTGTACCTCGCCTTATCCCAAAAATCACTATACAAACAATGCAGGAAGGTTATAATGTTAATGTACATTGGAACTTCTATTTATTATTATTGTACATATATGTAAGTTTGTAATAAAGCTTTTATCTTCTTCTAGATATCAATAAATTTCCCTGAACTTGGTATTTAAACTACATATATATATATATATTTATTTTACTTGTTATATGTATATATATTATATGTATTATATTATATATATAAACTATCTAAACCCGGTCACGCTTAGCTGTGGCTCAGTCTGATTTTAATTATTAAGGAAGTCAATAGAACTATGATAGTTAACATAGATTCAGCAAGAAAACACATCATTCAATTTAATACCCTACTTTGCGTCGCTGTGAACTGAAAGGAAAGAAATAAAACTGAAAGAATGTTTTTAACTGAAAGAATGTTTTTAAGAGCTGAATGCGCTGTTCTACCTCCCTCCATCAACGTAGCAGCATTTCCTGAAGAAGCAAGTGCTAACGCAGTATGGCCATTTGAACGGATTTTAGCCAGGATTAAGGATTAAGAACGTTTTTCCAGTTCCACCTGGAGCGTCCAAAAAGTAAATCCACCGGATTGGTTGGTCACAGTTTGTATGATGGTATCAAATGCTATCTTGAAGGAGTTGCAGTGTATTTTCTTGGACGAATAGCTGTAAGTCATTTCTGGTGTATGATTGCTCTCTGAGCAGTTCTCTCTCGAATGTTGCATTGATCGACCTATTCGGTACTGTTACTCTCAATAGTGCTAACTAAAAAAGTGCCAACAACTCGCCACACATTGCAAGACAAAGATCCTCAATTAAGATTAGCGCTTCATTGTATATTTCTTCTGCGAAATCCAAGCCATGATTGCGTTTCCTCTGTATTCTGTGCAGAATATCTTCGGCAGAGAGCGCGCCACGATCGCAACGCGTCTGCGTCTGTCTATTTCTGCCAAATTCACGAAAAACTCTGAATTTCCAGTTTCCGTGGGAACTTCGGAATAAAAAGTGTGTATAAACACTCTTATATAGAAATGTAACGTTGTGTAAAAATTTCAAGTCAAACCATCGACTACTTTTCGAGTTTTGCGGCCACAAAATACGAAGCTGAATTTTATATATATATATATTATATATATATATATATATATATATAGATATATTAATGGGGTAGTGTTGATTATATGGTAGTTTCATAGAGTGTACAGTTATGTAGTGTATAAATTGTCCTGTATAGACTGTTAAATTATAATAAATGGATGATTTCTGAGTGTGACCTGCTTTGGGTTCCTTGGCCGAACCTTACACCCCACAATGAGGTGAGAATTGAAACTGGTGTAGCACCTACCTCTGCAATCTGTTTACAATATTGCACCAGCCGGGTTGTGTAAACTGTTATTGATGCGTAATACGTAGCAAGCTTCCACGTGTCTATTATAACAGACTGGTTATGTTGGATCTGTCATCCTCTAACACTCCCAGCTTCAACAGGATCACGCAATTCAAACTATTACACATAGAGCTAGATTATTATAACTCATAGTTCAATCAAGATGCTGTGCAAATATTGGAGGAAATAAAAATTATAGTGTCCAAATATGAAAAAATGTAACTTTGCTAAATAAAGATAGAGAATGTATGGAACCCTCTAGTTACAATAAATTTTAATTTTGCTAAAATTGTTTCGCATATTTCATCCAATGCGCAACACACTATTATTTAAACATGCAACTTCCATTCTCAATTTGTGAAGTAATTAATCCAATTAGGTTAGCCGGAAATATTATATGAAGCTTGTGATCAGCAATGTGCTGTACTTTGTTGATTCACATCAGATTTGTTGGATCTGTGATTTATTTGCTAATGAAGGCATGCCATCACGGATTTTTATTGTCTCCTATCTGTGATCAGTATAGGGTCAAGTTTTTGTCTGATGTGTATAACTCTCACATTTTCATTATTATTCACAAATTTTCACAATCTTAAGAACTGAATATTAAGTAAGAACCAATACAATGTAAAGCAATTTTTTTTTTCTATTTGGGAATTCAAAATAGTGTAAAATACTAAAATTTTATCCTGAGAGATATATAAATCAAACAGTGACTGTATAGTGATCATAGATTGGGCAGAATAAAAATAAATGGTATGGGCCTTCATTAGCAAATGAATCGTAGATGATTAATTGTTATTGCTTTATGCACAATATTATATAATATTGTATATTTCATACAACTCTTTTTAAAATGTTTAAATCATTATTTATGATAATCTATTTTTATTAATTTATACTGTTATCTATTTTATTGCTACCACATCCAATGGCAAGAGCGGATTTACTGCTCTTCTAGTAGTGCCAGTTTCGTAGAAAAAAATTGCATCCTTCTTAATCAATTCCTTCCGGGCAAATTTCGGAGTGAACTAACAGAGATAACTATTCTCTGCTGACAATGCAGTCTTTGGCTTTCAGTGCATTCATGTCGCATATAACCAAAAATTTTATATCGTAATATAGGAATATCGTAGATATTTTAACGATAGCCACCTTCGCCTATATCGCAACCAAAAAGTTAAGAGGAGTGAGATTTAATTATAAACTTCATAAAAAGTTGTTTCGAGTAACAAGCATTTAACTGTTTGCCCTAAGCTCTGTATCAAAAAGCCTCTTTGCAGGTTAGAGAATTTGTATCAAACTAAGTAGTTGCAGCTAATGGATATACATTATTGTGGTTGGTTCCGCACTGCTGGAAAGCATCAGAGATATTTTCTGTGCTTGCGTTGCTTCTTTTTGTGGTCATCGACCGGTTTAGGGCGTTCGCTAAATCAAGATTGACAAAAAACAGTGTGTTAACATAGACTTGCACAGTGCAAATAATTTAGTTGATACACTAGTGTTTTAGAGTTCAACACTTAGTTGATACACTGAATGGTGTCAACGGTATTTGCTCAGTGCAAGTCTATGTTACCATACAGTTTTCACTGATGATAGGCGAACGCCTGAAACCGGTCGATGACCACAAAAAGAAGCAGGCAATCCGGGAAAATATCTCTGATAATGGATATACTATGATGAGAGTACTCAATCACTCAATAAGCTCCAATTCTTCATTCATTATACATTTGGGCATTATACGTCAACTATGACAGAAAACTGTGGTGTAAAAAAAATTACACCACATATACAACGGAAGAATCATGATGCAGTATCGGTTCTAGGTTAAAACCTGGGCCTGGATTTTCGTTCTAGTCCCAGTAGTTGTTATTCTTTAGGGGTAGCTATATGGGCCCTGGGAGGCTTTGGATAGCCTAGGGTTTGCACTCCCCTTCTGTGAATAATAATAATAAGTTTCGATTCTAGCCAGTTCTACTTCACCATACTATCTTTACAAAATATGTGTAAATAAACAAGCGGAACAATAGTTTTATTAAACCAATTAGAAGTACTATTTATTGTCCTCATCAATGTGAAGTTCAAATCAGATCTTGCTCAGTTTCTATGTGGACACAGAAACTACAAAATATGATACAACATATGAAACAAACAAACAATTTACGGATAGCACTCATCCAAAACTGAGGCTATTTTGTACACCAGGCGCAGGCCGGCGTTGTATCGGCATGTCAGTTTCGGAGATCAGCCGATACCTTGGTCTGCCACTGACAAGTATCTAGGCGTGGTTCATGAAACGGGGCTCACCATTGCTAACCACTTAACAGTCAGAATCAATAAGGAAAAGGCGGCCTTAGAGTGTTATTTCCCTTGTTTTGTAGGAAGTCTAGGCTTTCCCAAGAGAATAAGCTTTTGCTTTAAAGGCAGTGGTTAGACCAATGTTATTATATGCAGGAAAAGGATTGTGAGATTCGGTCTTTTTAAAAAATAAGAAAACTTAAATTCTTGCCAACGTTTCGACAAATATATTGTCTTTTTCAAGGCCTACAACATATAAATACAATAGGTTCTTTTTTGAAAGTCAAAATCAAAAAACAAAATCAGAAAGAAATAAAAAATGAAATTATAATTAATTTATAAATTTTTTGGTTTATTTACATAAAAAAATAAAAAAACTATTAAATAATCTTCAAAACATAACAAACTCAAAAACTTTTGTATAATTTTGGAAAATAAAAAGTTGAGAGCACCTCAACAACACAGAGAATAGTGAACAAATAAACCATAGTGAACAGCGGGCAGGTATATCTATAACGGGACTAATGGAGAAAGGGGTCTATTTGGAAAAACAAGGTCAGGGATTAGGAAATCAGGTTGTGATAAATTGAAGAGAGACCGTTGGTATCTGTCCTATAATTAATAGAATTCTTCTCTTTTTTTATATATAGCATTTCTAAAAAATTAAGTTTTTTCCTATTACGTTCAGTTGCCAAAACACTGGTGTTAGAAAAATCAAAATCGTGTCTTTTTTCAGTATGGTGTTTAGTGAGTGCTATTATATTTTCCGAGTTAGGCTTGTTTTTTCTACAGTCATAGCCGTGTTGGTATAACCTATTCTTTAAATATTGTTTCGTTTGACCAATATAAGTGGCTGGACATTGTGGCAATTTATTTTATAAATAACATTTGATTTTAGTTCTGTTGGCGTAGGGTCTTTTAATTTAGTGAAAAGTTTGTGTATTGTATTGGTTGTTTTATGTGCTAGGATAATGTTAGATGGTCTGAGGACTTTGGATATTTTTTCTGATAGGTTTCTAATATAAGGAAAGGAGATATATTTCAGAATAGATATGGAATTGGGATTCAAAGATGAACTTTGGTTATTATCCGAAATAAGGGGCAAAATGCTATTGTGATGAGGCAATTCTAAAATCTTATTACATGAAGATTTCGGATAACCATTATTCTGAAAAAGCTTGGACAGGATACTTATGTTCTTTTCGTGAAATTTAGGGTGGCTAAGGGTGAGGACGCGTTTTGTGAATGCTTTGAGGGAATTGATCTTTTGGGAATAGGGATGATAGGAATCAAAATGTAAATAGCGGTCTGATCTAATAGATTTAACATACCAATCTGTAATTATAGAATTGTGGTGGCGTAGCATTGTTAAGTCAAGAAAATTGATCTGTTCATCAGATTCAATTTCATAAGTGAATTCAAAGCGCTGGTGAAAAGAGTTAAAGGTTTCAAGAACTGTATCTATGTATTGTAAGAGAACAGCAGTAAGACAGTCATCTACATATTTAAAGAAAAAGGGTACTTTGAAAGGAAGTTTTTTCAAAGAACTTTCAATTAATCCAGTCATAAAAATGTCTGCTAATATGGGTCCTAAACTGCTACCCATGGCCGTGCCAAAAATCTGTTTATAAAATTTATTATCATAATAAAAATAGCCAGAGTTGCAACAGTGAAGGAGTAGGGATGAAAACAATCCAATACGAATTTTGGTGATATTGCTTAACAAGTGATATTTACTTTATATAATTTCAAAGCATTCACAAAACTCGTCCTCACACTTAGCCACCCTAAATTTCACGAAAAGAACATAAATATCCTGTCCAAACTTTTTCAGAATAATGGTTATCCGAAATCTTCAAGTGATAAAATTTTAGAATTACCTCATCACAATAGCATTTTGCCCCTTATTTCGGATAATAACCAAAGTTCATCTTTGAATCCCAATTCCACATCTATTCCGAAATAGTTTTTAAAATTGTTATGTTTTGAAGATTATTTGATAGTTTTTTTTTTTATGTAAGTAAACCAAAAAATGTATAAGTTAATCTATAATTTTATTTTTTATTATTTTCTGATTTTGTTTCTTAATTTTGGTCCTTGAAAAAGACAAATATATTTGTCGAAACGTTGGCAAGAATTTAAGTTTTCTTATTTTTTAAAAAGACCGAATCTCACAATCCTTTTCCTACATATAAGAACGGTCGAGAAGAATCTTTCATTATTATATGCCTGTCCCTTCTGGAGCCTGGCATGTCGATCCAGTATCGCGCCTCGCTGCAGGTGATGCAAAACAACTTCCTGAGATTGGTAACTTCGTCACCCAGACCTGCACATTTCTTCGATCATCGACTATGTTCAAGAATATATCATAGTCACCACAGAGAAATTTTTCGACAGGTGAAATTTAAGTACTAATCAACTTTGCAGAGTAATTAAGGACTATGACTTGGGGGTTGTGGTCAGGCACAGGAGAGTGAGGAGCACTCTACTATAAAGCATTGGTCGCATATAACTTGGGTTTTTTAAAAGTTTTTCCAAATCATTTATATACTAGACTTTAAACAATTGTCCTATATACAACAATTTAAAGGTATATATTTACCTTTAGGAGGTAAAAGCTGCTAAAGCTGGAGTCTTGTAAATTTATTGTAAATAAAGCATGACTTAACCATCTATCTATTTACGGATAGCATAAACAATGAGTCTCACACAATCAAGCTTGATGTAATGGCTTGAAGGCTGCTTTCATGATCTAAATGCAAAGAAACGGAATTATTAACCCCCCCGGAAAAAAATATAAGCATATCCGGTTTCTCCTCAAGCTACCCGGTTGTACCTCAAGTTCCTATTACAAAAAAAAAAAAAATCTGGTGTGAAACACTCAACACCGTATTTCTCTTACTCCAGTTCTCAAAATTAGAATTTGCAAATTTTATAGTTTGTGTACCAAATTTAATGAAATTCGTCGAAAACTGAAAAAAACTATTCAGTAAAAGCACAATTCCGGTTTACTAATTTTCTTAAAACTCGGAATTTTGGCCAACTATTTATTTATAATTAATTTCACTTGGATGATAGAGTTGTATAATCAAGTATGATACCACTTTAGAGAAAAACATAACCCCACTTCTCCCTTAAAAGTACCGTTAAATGAATCTTTCCAGAGAAACGTTTTGAATAAAAGTTGTAGATTTTTTTTGTTTAGTTTATATTTCATGTTTCAAGAAAATTTTGAAAAAGTGAATAAATCATTTAGTAAAGTGGTAAAGTAAACGCACTTCCGGTTATCCGATTTTTTCAAACTCGGAATTTCAACAACATATTTAATTTAAGTCATTACATTTTTAGCTGACGCATGGGTAAACTAAACTGAAATTACATTTAGGATGAAAAACCTAACCCGCCCCCCCCAAAGTGCCTCCAGCTGCATTTTCCCGGAGAAAATTGTTTCAAATAAAAAGTGGTAGCTCTTTGTTATGTGGGGTTGATGTTCGGAGTTTACAGGAAAATCGTCGGAGCCATTTTTGGAAAATCGCAAAACAAAGAAAAAAGTCAACTCTAGTAAAGTGGTACTTCCGGTAGAGGAAATTTGACAGATAACAGTAGTGCAGATCCCACCCGGTGGGGGGGGGGGGGATTGTCTAAAGGAATATCAAGTTTAAACTTTCTACGATTTTTCGTTTTTGAGCTATGCTGTTCACATACATACACACACACAGATACACACACACACAAACACACAGACCATTTGCTAAAAACCACTTTTTTGGACTCAGGGGACCTCAAAACGGATATTTCCGGTGGAAACTCGATATCGAAAATTTGACACGATTACAATACTTCCTCTTCTAGGAGTAAGAGAAAGTAATAGTTTTATTATAAATTATAATTATCAGTATTATTAAAAAGTTTTAATTTTGATAAGACTCAAATTAATTATTTAGAGCCATATTGCTTAGTGAATGGTAAAAATAATTTGACAGAAGTTATTATTACGTGACATAAAGCTTTAAAAAAATAAATAAAAAAAATTAGGGATAAAAGTTCTGCCCCAAGTGGCCTAATTTTTCCACTTTATTTATATTTAGACTAAAAAGAATGTCCATTAAAAAAGCAAACTAAAAAAAGAACTAAACAAAACTCACACACCAACACATTGCGCTACTATTGTATATATATATATACTGTGTGCTGGATATTGCATGTTATAAAGGTGAGCGTGCTGTTCTTCGTTATTCATATTTACACATTTAACTACAACATCATCATCTAACGTAATATCAGTTCTTTATTTTTATTTTTCTTCAAGTGTATACCTATATATATAGTGTGTATATATATACATTTGTTTTGTATTTTTAGGTAAGAAATAGTTATATTCCGCCCATTCATTATCACTTTATAATTAGGTAGATAATAAATATGGTAAATATTCTTTTCACTTTTTTCTCTTTCAATCTTAGTTTCTACTTTCTATTATCTCTAAATAAAAGGAAGTATTACGATCGTGTCAAATTTTCGATATCGAGTT